>CAXIVM010002348.1:0-15842 GCA_964035705.1 Porites rus | reverse complement strand
TCACCTGTTCAACGGAGTCCCAACGGAGTCGATTCCAACGACCGAGACTGGTGAAGACCAGCCACAAAGACTACTCTTGACAAGAATAAGACACGCCATCTCAAAACGGGATGCAGTAGACATCAGGATTGTAAGCTCAAAAGCAATTGTCACTATCTCAAAGCCATGTTTGTTCTTCCAAGCACTGCATTACACTATAATGATAAATGCAGCATCAGCAGATGCATACTTGCCTTCAAAGACATCTCAACACGGTGTGTTAAAGAAATACACAAAATGCTCAACCCTGATGTTTGCGACTCTTGTTGCAAACGCACCTCACACACCTTTGCCCCTGACGCAGCCAATGCAGCGGTGCGCAGGCCGCAGGATGCTAAAGGCTCTTGAGTGCCAGCATAGAAGCCTCAAATGAGTCGCAACTCTGGCAAAACTGCGGCATCACTTGGGTGCACAACGCTACAGAGACCTGTGCAGATAGATCAAAAACCAGACCAAACGCCATCTTGGCAGGGTCCTCCGTTTTGCCATGTTGATCATCTTCATACATCCCCTGATGTGGAAAAAATGGCAGCCCCGATTGAACCAAGCGTCGTTCTGGGCCATTCACATTGATGGCTACCAGCTGCGATTGGAAACGCACAACGAGGTCAGCTCGAAAGCCTTGCACTGGCCACGCGGCCAAGAGCTCGACCTGAACATGATACTTCACGATGCTGGGTTTGTGGCTAAAATAGCCTCAAGATGCTTAGCATCAGGATGTTCTTTCTTTAGAGTCTTCTGTTTTGTGTGCCTTCAGCTCATCTCCGTCACGCGTACACTTTTTTTGAACAGCTGGTCCGTTTGATATCTCTACTACTGTAGTGGTCTATCGTTTTATCATGTTGTATCGTTGATCGATCTGATGAAGTGGTGGTTCATTTCAACAGCGGGCGGCAAAGTTGGCCCACTTCTGGCCTCAGAGGGTTCCATGGAAGCAAAGACTGATCGCAAGAGTCCTCGGTCTACTGGTGGCACCAAGTCATGCTGTGGCCCATTGGCAGCAGAGAAGACCTGGCTCGACGGCTAGTCATTGAGTCACGGAGCTCATTCAGTGGAGCGCTTAAAGAGCTATCTACAAAGTTGCACCACATGCTTGCTGTTCGTACGAGGCGAATTCTGAGACAATGAGTTCTCCCCCAAGCCGACTAAAAGCATGTTGCCTACCAAAGATGCTAGGCAAGGTGAACTCATATGAACTCTATAAACACAACGCTTGAGGCTTAAGTCTATCCTTGTGAGTCACCCCATGTCGCCTCCTCAGCCCAGTCTGCCAACCACATGGCATCGCCAGGATTCTGCACCTGTCAAATCCGCTGCACGAGCAAGCGCGCCATGGAAACCACCGTCTGGGACGCCTACGCGCATGGTTTAAGTGTGCTAATTTACGCTAAAGGTTTTAAGATCTTTAACGCGTAAAGAGGTCTTGGCCTTCATGAACTCAGTCTCTGGTGAGATACCCATCTCATGCTGTACTCTAGAGGTCTTGCATACCCTGTCAGTTTAGGCTATAGTTGTTTAACCTCGGCCTCGTGTCGAAGCCAAGCATGGCTCGCAGCTGAGATTTCACTGGCACACTTCAGTTGAAGAGTGGAATCCATCGATGCATTCGAGGAAGCAACCAAGCTTTCACAGTGAACTTTCGCTGCTTGAAGCAAGGAGTTCACCGTGCTCTCGGAAAGGTGGGCAAAGTCTAGCAAAGCTGCAGCAAAGAGGTCTGCCGCTAGGGCCGGCAAGGTCCGTTGCCAGCCACGGGATGAGGTGAAGCTCTGGTCGATGATGAGCATCAGCGACTTCACCGGATGTCCCACTGGTGCCATGCCCCGCAAGAGTCGTCCCGCCAAGACCGGAGAAGCGACGCCGCGGCCGGAGCTGTCGCCGGTGGACCCCGCCCCGGTGGACACCGAAGCGGCCGCGTCGAGCGCGGCGGAGAGGTCGGAGTCCAGACGCAAACGCAGCTGGGCGTGCATGGAGAGCAAGGCCGCGGCGGTTCTCAAACGGAGTGCCTTTTGGGCAAAGAGTTCCAAACACAGGGGCCGAAGTGCAGCCAGCAACCCTGGCAGACCTTCGAAATCGATGAGAAACACCTTCAAGGATGCTTCTGAAATCCGCTCCAGAGCAGCTGCAGCGCTGTTGAGTTTTGCTTCATATGAAGCATCTCTGGCTTGCTTGTTGGCTGCCAAATCTGCAAGCTCTTCCTTTGCAACTTCTGAGAGCCTTTTCTGACAAAGAGTAGCCACATCCCTAGTAAGGGTGATGTCACACGTTGCCATCGCCTGCAAGATCAAGCCCAGATCTACAAAGCAGCAACTTCGCAAAGCTTGTGGGAGAATCCGCAACGCCACCACACTCATGAACGCCTCACGGCCAGTGCTCGGTAACCGTGCCAGACTGCTGGAGAACATCGCCAATTGCGGTGTTGAGAACCGGCTAAGATTTCGAAGACCCGCAGCTGCTAAAACCTGGTTCAGCTCCTCCTCCTGGGGTGCCAACCCAAAAACGACTCCCTATGCTCACTAACCCAATAGCTTTGCAATATGGGTGGTGGAAGAAAATCCTGCACCGCGGATCCACAAACAAATCGAAATGCGCTGTTACTGTTACTCACAATCTCAGGAAGTGCATGATACCATTGCGAAATCTCCATGAGACTTCCGCTTCTAGACCCACTCTGCCACTCTGGGGTGTAGTGAAAAGGTAAACAAGAAAGGATCGCTAAAACACATTCAGCACCTCAATTGACGGACGGTAAACTTTTGTCCCAAGTAGACAAGCTTTTTGCAGCATTGTCAAAAAACAACAACCAGCTTCAGCCGCTCTTTGTCGAAAGACTTCCCCTCCGAAGATCACACGTCCATCCAACAAGCTGCTGTTGTTGTCACTCGCCCCGGGAAAGAATGTGTTCTTGTTCATTGTTTCAGTCATTGACTGTCATCTTTGCAACCATTGCGCGCAGAATCTGAGTCAAAATGGCATTAATATGACGTTGGAAAAACCGTGCCACCAAAAGGCACAAGCAATCAAAGCATGATCCCTTCCTTCAACAGCTTGTGAACTCGTGCTTGCACGCATTGAATTTTTGAAATCCTGTGTTGTGTTTTGTCTCATGCATAAGGAGTGTCAAACTATATAACTGTTCCCATAAGAAGCTTTGGAACTTTGGTGAGTAACCATGTCGGTTTGGTGAGTGGGCGCTTGTCCATCTAATCCTATATATAGGGTCCAACAGAACACTCGACAATATACATTGGAATTTTGACTATCCCTCCATATATTTTGGCATCAATTGGCATCGTGGATGCTAGCTTCCCTCTCCTCCAAGATCTTCAGCTTCACCGCAGAATTCGCGAGGTGCGCCAAGTCCTCCGGTTCTGCTTCATCCAAAAGCCCTTGCGAGAGCCAGTGCTGAACAAAGCATCGAAAGGCCTCCGTCGCCAGGTCCTCAGTCCTTGGATGCGTTTTCTTCTTTTTCCGCGGCCTCGTTGACGAAAAGTAACGGAGGAGACCCAAAACACCTGGCCTGGTTGTGTATTTGAATAGGGAGGCCTAAACCACCTGAAGAAGGAAAATACAGTAAACCACAACCCATGGGTGGGGGGGATCCCTACCAAACCCACCTATGATTGTCTCTGTATTCTTCACCTTGTCACGAGCCCAGGCTCTGGCTCGAGACGATTTCTTCCATTTTCTTCCCATCCCCAACACACCAAGAACACCAACGCGAAGCATCGCGAAGCGAAAAAAGAAATCGCCAAGTGTCACTGGGCAACAGCGGGCCAGCGCATCAACCGCAAGGGCCGCTTGAGTCACGGTGAAGTCTGAGATACAGGGCCTGCACAACCGACATCAACCAACCCTTCGACACAATTTTTGTGATCGGGAGGGTGACTCTGAATAAAACACATCTGGTGTGTTGGACAAAAACAAATGGAGATCACTTTGTTTCGATTGAAACTCTACGCCATCCAGGTAGTTGGATGTATTTCGCTTGATCATGTTGATCTCTGAGTCAACAAAAGATAACAACAAGTCAGCAGGCTTCGACTCTCGACTCGAGTCCTTATGGAGTTGCTTACAAGGATGTTGAAGAGCTGCGAATCACAGTGCTTCACCACAGCAAAGGCATTGAGAGCCATCGTCGTCGAAACCGGCGGAAGGAGAGTGGATGATGCGTCTGCACACAGGCGGTCTGCCAACTTCTGCAGGAGACCAGCTTGGTTGGAGGAGGCGGAGACCCTGGAAAGCGCATTCGCCAAACTGCTCACGTCGGTGCTGGTCAAATCACCAAGTCGGCTGTCGCTTCGCTCGTCCAATTCCTTTGCAATCGGATCCAAGCTTTCGGTGCCACACCTGGAGCATTGCGTAAGCATTTTTCTTCGTTTGGGCAAGGGTCTACAGAATCGCCATCTGGAAAAAGAAGAAATCAAATTGGAAACATGTTCAGATGTATCCTTTGTTGAAACACATTTTATTTGCGTAGTTTCGTTTTCGTTGCGTCCAAAAGCAGCCATCCAGCCATTGGAACAGGTCAAAGGAACTTCATCACAGTTCACCCCTAAGCTTGGGCCGTCCCCATGCGGCAAAACACGGCGATCACTCTCGGCTCTCTCTCCTCAGCTTGGCCAGCGAAATCGCCATGGAACAAAGGTCTTTTTCTGAGGCATTGCGATCTGGCAATGAAGCTTGCAGCAAATCTTGGAAGAGGGCCACATCCTGCACAACTGACGCAGTCGTGGTGGAGTGCTTCAAGCGCTTCAAGAAAGTGCTTTGAAATGATCCAAAAATAAATGGGTTCTTGTCACAAAGATATTCTGAAATTGATTCTTCTTATCATATGCGAAGCGGTCGCACCACTGGCGCACCACTGGTCGCGGTCGACAGGCCGAGCGGGTGCACGGCGGCAGCGCACCTGGATCCCAGCAGCGGCATGGCCCTGCAAGATGCGACGAACATCCCGTGGAGTCAGTCGCTTGCGCAACTCCAAAGCTCGGGCACCGTAAGCTTTCCAAAGCGCCGGAGACGTGTGTTGGCCTTTCGAAGGTGAGACAAGACATCACTTAGAGTGATTGTGACACTGACACACCTGCTTTCCAAGAAGGAAATGAGGATTTAAACAGTTATAGTCAGCATTATTTAAGCACTCAAAGTGCGTTGCATACCTTCAAAGTGCTTTCAGGGCTCACAGAATGCCAACGACTCAGGACTCAAAAAGAGTGGGCCTGCCCCAGCGGAAGCGACGGCCGATCCCAGGACATGTGGTGCCATGTGTTTCACCTCTCTCAAGTCCAGCTGAAAGTCCAACAATGGCGACCTGGACGCATCAGTACCCTCGGTACACCCGCTATGCATGGACTGCTGGGGTACAAAAACTTGATGATGGTTGATTCAAAATGCAAGAAATGGTGTATATCATCCTTCTATACCGAGCAATAGAAGAAGAAATGGATGAAAAGTCACAAGAAACACATTGGACTTCAGAGAAACCTTGGAGTGAAAGAAGAATACCCGTAGCACGTAATGTAATTTAATGCATGGTTCGTACTCTCCACTTGCAGCTCTCGGTGCAAACCGGTAGCACCTTTGGGTTGCCAAAGAATTTAAAAAAGAAGACTTAAAAAAAAACAAAGGCAAAACGGTGTCAAATTTCCGAATGGGCTAAAAAAGAGCGTATGATATTGGAAGGGAGAGTACTATACATTTTAATATCAAATGGTGTAATTTACTGTGGCTGCCAGATCCACCAGACCTGGGTGGAGCTTTCTTGGCTTCTGCTGCATATCTCCGGACTGTGGACACACCGGACTGTGGACGCAGAGCGCGGCTTCCGTTGCCGCTTCGGCCGACCCGCGGCGCTGAGAGTCGACATGGCATGTCAAGGGGTACAGCGGATCCCCAAACAATGGTGTGCAAAGGCTGCTAGTTTGGGTGTGGCTCGAGTTTTATGGTGCTTATGCATCTTCATGTTAAGTGTTGATCGATTTTTGGGAGTACCCTGAGAAGGGTCCAATGATCATGGGAGATGGTGGTAGTGTTGTGGTGGTGGCGGTTGGTTGTTGGTTGTTGTTGGTTGTTTGGTTTTTAATTGGTTGGTTGGTTCTTGCTCCTCGTTGTTGTGGCTCTTGTTGTTGCTGCTGCTGGTAGACTGGTAGACCATGCCACGGATGTCTGGTAGACCACTCCGCTGGGTAGACGTCTAACAGAAAACACCAGCGACTCCCCTGGTAAAGTTGCATCCAAGTACTTGCTCGATGTGACTGACTGAAAACATGTAGTTTATATATGTTTATCTTTTAACATTGCGTGAACGTTTAAGAGTGACCAGTCCAGTCCAGTCAATGCTCTGTTGTACTGTTTCCATCATTTGAGCCAAAGCACACGACCCTGGGTGCTCCGAAATCAATAAATAAATACAGAAGGCAATTCGCGCCATTTCAGTGGTTCACGATCTACCCCGATCCCAACGCCAGGGCACCCACGGAAAGCTTTGGGCATATTATAGATTATTATAGTGGGTCCTGCACTGGTTGGAAACGCTGCAACATCATCTGAGCATTCAGAAAGGCCACCATCAGGGGTATTCCAGGGCATTCCAGCTGGCCCGGGTTCAGGTCAAGCTGGACATGCTTTCTTTCATACGCATTTGGTCCAATTAGTCATTTGGTGGACAGCAATGTAAACTGGTCACAATATGTTACAATGATATTTGTCTTACCCAAATCAAAGTACGCTGCAATCTGAGAACCTTTGTGATAATTCCATGTTTTTTTGGTCCGTTCAACGTTCAAGTTGATCTTGTCCATGTTTCAATGCAATGCGTGTGTGTGTGTGTGCAAATCTCTAGGTCTGCACTCATAATGCTTCACCGAATTTTCCATCGAAGCCTCACAAGAGAGGAGGAAGGTCTCAAGATCGAAACCAATACAATAGGTTGGCAGTGACATGGACGGCCATTTCGCTGTGAGACTGAAACCACTTTATTAGTGAGAGGCCAATGCTGCTTTGGCTGTGCAGCCTCCTTTGAGACGTGCGAGGCATGCCAATGCATCAGATTAGGAGCACAGCAGCAGGCATATCTATGCTGCATATCGATGTGGATCTTGATTCAGAATGATCATTCGCCAAAGGTGAACTTCATAAGCATCTCCGAGAAACACGAAGACACGAACTGCCCTGCAATTTCTCTTCAGACTGCTCTGCAAAGGCCTTTGGCTTCTGACGGGCATCTCATGCGCTGCGCATCTCTGCGTCACGCGTCGAGGACTGGTCCACCAGTGTGGAGCTGTGCGCTGTGTCCGAGATGTTGGTCTTGCTGATCTCTGGGCTGCGAAAAATGGAGTTGTTCATCCCTTTCAAGTGCTTCAAGTCAGTAACCTTGGTGAAGGCTGATGTTTCAGGCTGCTTGGCAGTGTTGGTGCATGTTGGGGACCAGGACTTATTGCATAAAGAAAATAAGAAAAAGGGGCATCCAGTCGGAATCTGGTGCGGGGGTTGTCGTGTTTTTCTTTGGGTGAGTGTGGTGTCGCTTCGTTTTCAGCTGAACATGTTCACGGTCCACATCAAGTCTGTTACTTGTTGCCACTTCGGTCATTTCAAACATCACTCATGTGGCAAAATTGCCAGATTTCACAGTAGAAATCCAAAGCAAAAGTAATGAAACAAAGCAAACAAACATCCAACGTCCTAGTCACAACACAGCCAAAAACTTGCAAAAACACGCTCTTCTTTGAGCAGTTGGACTGTCTTCCCCATCTTAGACAAGAGTCAATGCACGCGTGGAACCACCTCGCGTCAGGAAGGCGGTCACAGCAGCTCCCACCATGCGGACTGCTTCAACGTCATATGGTGTGTCGATGCCAACTGCATGATCTTCCAAGAACCTCGATCACCCAGCGGTGAGGCAACCGCAAGGGTCCGCAAGGGTTGCTGAAAGGACACTTCGTGAAGAGTTAGATTTTGCCGAGCAGTCTGAAGGAAGAGGGGGCAGCAGAAAGAAGGGAGTTCGGTACTTCATCTTAAAGTTGGACACTGCCCTGCCTCACAAACTGCTTGAAGACTTCTGATGTTGCCAAAGATCTCCTGTTCTGTTCACACACTGCCAGTCTCTTCAGCTACCAAACGTGCGTCCTCCGCCAAACCGGGCATTTGGAACTGGTCACGCCTGTCGATGTTAAACTAAAGAATTCCATATCATCAGAGCGACTCAGAGACTCAGCCTAGTACCCTTTCAGCAAAGTCCTTGAATGGTCTAAACAAAGAAATCTGTCTTTCTGTTGCTATGATCCTGCAAGTGTCTGAAGTAGAGGCCCTCCATGCCTGTGAGTAGGTTGACCTTGTCACATAAAAAGAATTCAAGACTCAAGACAAGGAAGAATTGAATGACGAACGCGTGCTTTCTTCCATAACTGCTTGTTTGCTTGCGCAGTTGGTTCGTTGCTGGTGAACCCGAAGACTATGTTCTGGTAGATCAATTTGTGCTTCAACCATGTTCTGCATATGTGTTGCTCATTGCTAGGTTAAATGAAAATCTGCAATCTGACACATCATCAGCAAAGTCATCCACATCCCCGAAATTCCCCTGAAACCGCCGGAAAAATGCCCGAAAGGAATACTCTATAGTGCCCTTTCCGGAGAAGCTGCTTCGATTTGGCGTTTTGGCCCAGCGGCTCCACCGGCTGCATCGAAGTCCCTCCACTCCTTTCGTGCGTTGGCTGGAAGAGACAGTGCTGGTTGAAGTCACTTGGGAGCTGAATGCCTTCCGAACGCTCATGTAGACTAGTAGTAACAAGTGCATCGCTAGTAGTAACAAGTGCCTTACTAGTAGTAACAAGAAGCGAACGTAGAAACAATAAGCTAATAGCTTCTTGTTACTACTAGTAAGGCACTTGTTACTACTAGCGATGCACTTGTTCCTAGTAGCTTCTTCCCAGGAGCCGAACGGTAGACTCGGGTTTTACAGGCAAAGGCCAAGGGGAGTAATCCATCGACAGTCTACATTCATGTTGGAAGGGTTTTCATATCATATCTTTTGATGGTTTGTAGTCATGCCCTGCAAAATCTTGCAGAGTGGTTTTGTGAAAGGATCTGTCAATTTTTTCTATAGAGCTGTGGATGCTGCCTTGGTGTTCAACTGCTTTGGCTCAAATGAGACACGCGGAGACGAAATGTGGCGTCCTTGCCGTGGTGTAGAAGAAAGAGCTCCGTGATTTCTTCGAGACGACCCCTTCGATAGCCTCGTTACTCGTTCAGTCGACAAGAAGTAAGGCAAAAAGCACAATATGACCGAAAATGCGTTGGCTGTGTGCTTTGTTGTATGGTCTGCTGTTCAGTATACACCAATCGTGTCCCAGAACACCTTTGCATCAACACGTTCGTATACGTGTGTGACGTCCCACCCAAGCCAGTCGGGCATGTGCTGGTGCAGTGATTTGGTGCGCGGCTCAAGGGGGCCTGCATCGGTTGCCTGCAAATATCTTCTAGAGACAGCTATGACTCGACTGGCCTCAAAGACCTGCAAATGGCCGTGCCTCCAGCATGCAGCTGGTGCCAATCGAGCCTTGTACAAGGCTGGAATAGGATCCTGTCGTGTTCTCCACTTCAGAATGGGCAGAAAAAAGAACCGTCTCCCTCTTTCACCGTCTTTTGATTCATGGCACATGGAGATCTGCTAACCGCGGCCTCATCCCTTAGGGACTCCGAGACATCCCAAAGAATCTCCAGACCTGACCGTGTCACAACGTGAGCTGCTCCCCGTGCGCCCATGACAGCCATAAGCTGCCCGTGTGCCCTGCCTTTCAAAGCTGGATGGCTCAACATCTCACTGAATCGAAACCACTGCATCGCAGAACTGGGCGGCCTCCCTGTCACGTGAATGTGGTGTTCAACCAAGCGAAGCCATTGGGTCATTGGGTTTACCGCGCCTTTGGCAACCTGCAGTTCCACAAACCATATCCGGTTGTCACTGGCCTGAGTCTTCGCACTTTCGGGTCTCCGGTCTCCGTGTTTGACGAAACACGTACCTGGGTGCAGAGCGTGCTCCCTACGCGTGAACCCTGAGCTCCTCGCTATAGCCAGCTTCTCAAGCGCATCTTCAGGCATAGCCAAATGGAAGATGATCACTGGGTATCCTCTTCCAGGCTGCCTAAATGGAAAGTGTTGCACACGGATGATGTGGTTCAAAAACGGCCGGAACAGTAGTTGAATCAGTGCGTGGCGAGTTGAAGTACGACAAGTTCTTCAGGCGAGCAGTCATGTCCTCGACGCCAGAGCGCGACTTGCAGAGAGTGCAAGATCAAGCAGAATGATGCTCTCAGACAGAGGTGCCTGAATAGCGTCAGGTCCATTCTCTTTCATCCTTGGCGCAAGTCATGGACTTGCATGTGTCCAAATGGCTGGATCAAAACAGCACCAGTCAAACTTGGTCCTCTCAGACGTCTCACGTGTCTTTTCTTGCACTCTTTACTTTTTAACCAAACAGCATGTCGTTGCGATGCTGACTTTGACCATATCTCACCTCGCTGCCTTTGGAGCTTCGCTGGGAGCCTTTAGAGGTGAAGCCACTCTGCAAGGCTAACAAGCACTGAGGATGGTACACCATCACCAATCCTGCCTGGAACTTCCGTGCCTCAAGTAGAAGCTGTCCAAATGACAAGCGCGTCTGGAGAGGCTTCAGGAAGTTGGGCAGGTGGTCGCTTGATCCAGGAGCCCCTAGTAGCGTCCAAAACCTTCAAGCCTTCAAGCATCTGATGAAGCTTCCCCCAGCTTCTTAAATGAACCAGGGGTCAAGTAGGTGTTTTTCCTGTCCAAGTTGTCTTGTGTCAACACACAAGCAATCAAAATCATGAAAATATTTCCTGAAGTCACTGAAGTCCTTTTTCTATTGTTGCTTCTTAAGAAGTGATCACTGGCTCTGCTGACTTGTCGGGGCTCACAGCTACTCGCGTCAATCCTGGCCTCGTCATCCTTGCTGCGGTCAATCATGTCACAGCGACTTCCACGGAAGGGTGGAAGGCAGGCGCAGTGCGACCTGGCCATGCTGCTGGTGGGGGCAAAAAATTGCAGAAATGATCAAGAAAGGGAGGCAAGGGTGGCTTGCTTGAAAGTTCACAAATGCAAACAAAGGCATAAGCCCGCGAAAGAGATCCTCTGCGTCGTATGAGGTACAATGTCTCTGCAAATTCGCAAAGCAGACACTAAGTCACAAAGCTGGGCGGCAGCACGATAGTTGATACCAGCCTCAAAAGAACACGCCGCTGAAATTCAGCGGTTGGTTTACAAGGTTTTCCGTGTCAAATGTGTCAAGTTGGGCCGTCAGGCCATCAGGGTCAACAGACCATTGTCATCCATTGTCTCATTTCTGTCGATACCCGCTCCATCGATGTCACTCCTTTTGTTCGATGCGAGACTGGGAAGATCAGCTCTGAACTCGAAGCCCTGAAGTTGAAGCTCTGACTCTTGTTGGCCCTTTTGATCGGCACCTGCTTCAAGACCGTGGTTGGGACTCAGCCGCGACAGCTCGACCCCAGGTCAACCAAGCTTCACCAAGCCGGGAGAACTGCTGTATGCCGCTGTCGAACGCAAAAAGCGAGAGAGCAAGCGAGTCATGGCGAGAGTGAGCACTGCGAGTCATGGCGTCACCGACCTGAACGCCCGAACGGAGTCTGTCCACATCTGACGGATGGCGGCAGCTCAGGGAGCAGCAAATTGAAAGAGAAGATACGTTTCATCCATCCCATCAAATTGCTTTGTCTGCTGAAAGACCTGCGTGAAGCCCAAGTGATTCAACTTCTCAAAAAAGACCGGCAAAAGGCAGAGCCCATCCTGGGACCTTCCCACTTGCTCGCAGCCACAGAAGAATGAGCCGGGTCTGAGAACTCTCTTCAGGAGAACTGGAAGCAAGTCCTAAGTCGATCCCAAAAAAAACTGAGCACGTACTGCTGGGGTCCCTGTGCAAGAGCTTCTTCCATCAGCGATGTCTGGGGCTTTGCGAAATCCAAAAGCGCCTGAACATCGGCCTTTTGAGCTTGGCTTCAGATAAAATGTGCTTGGCATTCGTTTGTTTAAAGGGGAAAACCCCGATCGCCCCATTGGGTAGACAGGTATTTCGGTATTTCCTTCCAGGGGGTCTCCCTCTTGTACAGACCCGCATGAATCTTTCTCACAAATCGAGGCCGTGTTTGTAGTCTGAGGGGCGTCGTGTGGGACTGCATCGAGACAGTGATGTTAACACGGGGTTCACACGGTCGTCGCAAAATGGTAACACGGGAAGGCGGTAACACTGCATGATCAGACTTAAACAGCATACTAAAATAAGACGTGCCTATTGAGAAAAGAACGTTCTTGAGGTACAGGTGAGAATTCAAAAGGTTACAATTCTCGTCAGGTGGAGGTCAGTGACTCAGTGACTCTACTCACCATAATGTCAGCATCAAGCTCACGGATGGGCATCCACCTTTGCAAGAACAAAGCGGTCCATAGCTTTCTATCCTACATCTGAGGTACAGAACACTGTCTTACATCTGTCTATCATATGCAGCACTTTTCTGGACAGGTTTCAACCGTTGGGCGTTGGTAAATCACCTCACTTGCCACGACGAGATCTGCCGCCTCACTGGGTGTCGGATCCTCCCAGTCCAAGTCCACGACAAACGCACGAGAGCCAAGCTGGTTCTCCTGGGCGACGTGAATCTACACGGCTGCTGGGGTGATCATAATTTATACAAATGCATTTGTTTATTTATGTTTTTGTTCAAACAAATAAGTAGAATCTGATCCAACACTAGTGCTAGTTGGCAAATCATCACAAACGGTGCACGCTAAAAAAAAAGAAGGAAAGGGCAAGCAGCAGGGGTGTTGATCAGATGATCGTTGCTTTTCCAGATTGTTTTGCCTCTCCTGTATGCTCTCTTTCAAGGCTTCCAGGACAGCAGGACAGCGATCGCTTAAGGTGACTTTTGCCCCCAAGCTGGCTGCCACCAGTCCAACAAGACCTGGTCCAGCACCCACCTGGTCTGCAAAGATGGAGGGCTGCTTCGACTTCTTCAGAGCCCTGACTAGACCCCTGATGTTTACCAATGGCAAGAAAGTCTGGAACTCTTTTGCTTGGAAAGGACCGTTGGGTCAATGATATTGAAAGCTTGCTGTGGGGGCTGAGCCCTTTGGAGGGGGTTCGTGGAAATTGGTGATCGCTCCTAGGACACAAATCATGGGATCACTTCGACCCTCAAGAGCGTTTGATCAGGAGTAAGAGGACGCTACTGGGGGCTCCTGGCATCGCTACTAGGAGCATTCTTGCTACTAGGAACAAAGGGCATGGCTACTAGGAGCAAATGTATCGAAAGCAATGAAAGAAGCTACTAGTAACAAGTGCCACGCTAGTAGTAACAGGTGCCTTACTAGTAGTAACAAGAAGCTATTAGAGCAAATGTATCGAAAACAATGAAAAATGGTGTTCGGTCTTCACCCCAATGGCGGAGCTTTGGACTGCTCGGAATCATCACCTGCATGGTCACTCTTCCCCTTCCCATCCGACCCCGTCATCCGAGTCAGTCTTTGGGCGACGAAGATGTGTGACGCCGGCCTCGATGACCAGCAAGTCTTGGAGGGTTGAGAACTCAGAGACAAACCATTGGCTCAAGATCTGCGCCCCAGGCCACACTCGCCAACCATGACTCGAGAGCCTTGTTGCATCAGCGGCAGCACTCAGTTTCACTTGAAGCCTCACGGTCTGCCTGCCCTCCAAGGAGAAAGTCTTCCAGGAGTTGTCATGAAGATATAGCATAGGCTCTTGCTCCAGCTCTTGAGCCAGTTTGGTGGCTAAATCTGACATGTCTGATCCGCAGAAGTGCAGTCCTTTCACCGCAGCTTCAACACCCACTGACTGCAACAATCTCCGGTACTTTGGATCTTGCATCAGCTTCAAAATGCCATGAGCTGCAGTGGCAGCTGTCTGCACGTCACCCCCGCAAGCTCCGCACCAGGAAGTGTAAGAGTTCACAGTCTGTGGTGTCATCTGTGTCATGCTCCGGTTCAAAAAGTGTTTCAATGACCTCTTGGACAGCCAGGTCTGACATGGCGCGGATTATTGGCTGCCATCCAAAAGTGTCTGTTGATATCTGGGACCCGCGTGGGGACATTGAACATTGAAACCCTGCAGCTGACAAACCTGAGTTCCTATGAATTCCAGTTTGGACATGATTGGGGTGCAGTGCAGAAACATTGCCAAAACTAAGATACCAATACAAACCTTGGGAACATGATATAATTGTTTTGCGACTGCGCCCTTGTGCGAGGAAAACATCTTTGATATATATAGTGCAAACAGAAAAAAGAAAGGAATGTGACGGAGATACAGTGTTTGGAGGTTGATCCTGTGCTCTTCTGTATCTTTCTTTGTTGGTTCATAGGCCAAAGACCCTTCAGGGCAGCTCAGCATTGTTTAACTCTCCGTGCGCGCATTGCATGTTTTCTATGAGGAGCAAAGTACTTGGCCCCCGACACCACATCGAGCTTGCATTTGGGGATCCATTTGTTTGCTTCTGGGCCAACACCTGTCGTTCGTTTGTGGGAGTCAAATATAGGGCAAAACTGTCAAACATCGCGGAATCTCCCTGAATTCCCAAAAATGTCTCTCAATCTTGCCCCAAAACCTACCAAAACATGCCATCTGTCAAAGGTATTCAAGTTCCAACATCTCTAGACGAACATCTGCCAAGTCCGCACCTGAGCCGATGCCAAGCCGCGGCTGGTGCCGGTGATCGCCTGCACGGCATTGAGCCGGCGCTGCAAGGCCCAAGCTGCGGAGCTGGCCGAGCTCTCCGAGAAGTCCTGAGCACACGAGCGTCGCAGCACACGGGGTCATTGTCGCAGCTACTTGGCACAGTGCTTTTGGGGGGGTAATGATTTGTAGTGATACTATCATATTATACTATATTATGACATATTATGACTTGATACATGACTTGGCATGTGCATGACATTACATGACCTGGCCCGGGGCCAGGCGGCGGGCTTGTTTCTTGAAAAATGTGTGCGTGACATCCAGAAAAGGATCTCAAAGCATTGAGTCCTCGCAGCTGTCTTTCCCAGTGTAGTTT
Source organism: Porites rus (assembly GCA_964035705.1). Lineage (NCBI taxonomy): Eukaryota > Metazoa > Cnidaria > Anthozoa > Scleractinia > Poritidae > Porites > Porites rus. Next base: position 714 of record CAXIVM010002348.1, on the reverse strand, counting down.
GCTGATATCCTGGCCCAAGCGGAGATGCTCCGCATGACGGGACAAGCTCGGAGATTCGATGGGCACCACATGTCAATGTGCCCGGATTGCAAAAGGCCCTCTCGAGTGAGAAACTCCCTGAAGGACCTGATGCAACAGGCGGCAACGGGTGTGATCTTGACACATCCAAAAAGCATAGGGCATAGGGATTCTTCCGGGCCTGATGCACCCAAGTCCTTTCTCATCTTTTCCTTTGCCATCTGGGCCTAGGGCTTGCAACTGGCATAGCTTTTCAGGCAGGGTGTGCATATCACATGTGTCGTGAACTCTTGAGGGGAAGGGAAAGAGTGACCCCTGCACTACTGCTCTTTGACATACCTCTTGACTGTACATTGGAAAGCACAGTCCAAGCATTCTGCTGAGCCAGGTGAAGTCAAAGCCTAGAAGAGCCTGCGCACGTTTTCAGTCAACAGTTGAGCAGCCGGTTTCAGTGTCTACCATGCCTCCAGCCCAAGCAAATAGCGAGAGAAGGGTGAGCAGTGCCAGCCTGCGTGGCTCGTCCCCGCGCGAACTCTAAAATTATCACTGCCTGCTCTGCTGATCCTCTCCTTGACGCCAGATGTCAAACGTCGATATCGCTGGGCCTGACCAAGAAGTCTAAATTCATTCCAATGTGTCATAGTTGGCGAATCGCAACAATTCCTTGCCAAACATAGGGGACCGAGAGCTCTCCCT
>CAXIVM010002347.1:0-13642 GCA_964035705.1 Porites rus | reverse complement strand
ATCAATGCTTCGAACTTTCTGGAACATCGTCGGAAGGTCCGTTCTGGAAGTGGACGACCTGCAGCACCGGTCGGTTTTCTTGCCACTTCCGAACTCTTTGTCTCAGATGTGGTGTTTTTACTTCCCAGAATATTTTTGGATCGATGTTCCCCACGAAATGTTCCGCAAGCGGGACAGTATGTGCATGAATTCCTTTGTGAACTGCTTGTTCATAGACTTTTAGTTTGTATAGTTTGTTTCTTCTCTCTTCCTTTTCTTCAGCCCAAGCTCAGGTGATAATCACGACGATGGAAGCCAGGCGGGGTAACGGAGGAAGGAACAAAGGCCCACAGCTTTCCCGCGATGAAAGCCCACTTAGGATACCTTAGAGCACCTAAGTAAACAATGATTAATTCACAGTTTGATTTCACAGTAGACTCGGACCTGGACGCTGTGTCGGCTGGGCCCCAGTGCTGCGGCATGTTGGATCAGAGGACTTGAAAGTGGCCTCTTGGACCCTCGGATAGGAGGCTTGCTGAGATTTTGTTAGGTCCAGTCACCCCCAGTCACCTCAGTGTCCTTCATGTGTTTCTCTCGTTGGACCAGTTACTTTGTTTGGGGAAAAGAACTGTTTCACGACACTCACCGTGTGAGAACGGCGCAGAGCGTGTGAGAGCTCGGCGACCTCTGTTGGAAACCGCGGGAACGGATTGCGGAAAGCGCGTCGTTGGGCGTCGTTGTTTCTTCGTTGAGAAAGATCGATCTCCAAGACACTGACTAAATAGTTGGTTATGATAGTTGGCGTTTCTGTGAAGGAAGGCTGACTAGCAACTAAATAGTTGGTTGTAAGTTTTAACGGAATGTCACCCTCTTTGTGGTTGCAGGCCATTTCAAAACAAATCAAGAGGAACTAACAAATCCATAAGGCAAGTTCGCATGCCCTCCGCGCCCTTAACCTCGGCCTCTGTCAGGCGCTGCCGGGCAGCCTGCTGCTTCTTCGTGGCGGACGCGACCTCTCTGAGTGGAGGGCAGCTTGGCGACTGAGTTTTGTTTGAGAGTTCTGGATGAGAAGAGCCGTCATGCATGTGCATTGAATCTGACTGGCAATTAGTGGTTTTAACGGATCTAGGACTAGGATTGATCAAACACTCTGGAGAAAAGCGGTGGAACAGAATTCTTCCGGTCCCCTCTCCGATGTTGTCTGTGTGTTGGAGAAAGAGACGGACAAGACACCACAAGTGAAGTGCCTGTGGAGTAGGTTGATGTGGGAAGACATGTGATTTGCGGCCTCTGTTGCCACCAAATCATGTTAATTTGCCCTTATATAGGCCTATCCTAGTGTTTAATGTTCTGATATTTTCTGACATGGGCGAATATTGTCAGGTGACGTAACTTGACAGGGAAACGGCTCTTTTGCGCAGGAGCTTGGTTACTCACAGTCGGTGTTTTCCAAACTCAAGGTCGGCGCACAACTGGAAATAGCTGGCTTAACTGAACGACTTGTTTCTTCAAAGCAAGAATTGGGAAGTCCTCATCTTTTCAAGCACCTCAGCTCCGATTCTGAAACGCAGCTCAGCCATATTACTTTCCCCTTCCACACAGGTTTGTCACATGTTTTTTTGCCCCCGCACTTGAGAGAATGGGACGAGTCCGTTTCATGGCTTCGGAGAGTTTGCTCAAGGTTTATGGGCAGAGAGTCTTGACTTTTCCTGGGATGCAGCGGCTTGCATCGTCCTTTCGAGAAGCAGCTGAGGGTGTTTTCGTAGTGGGGGTGGCATACCTATCATAGCATTTAGTATGAAGAACGTTGTTTGTACCCTCGTCATTGGTAGGAGTTCTTTCTTCAACAGTCGTTTGTCATCTTTGTCCCTTTGCCTTACAATTGCAGACATCATGTTTGCCGCCTTTGATCCAGCCAGGAACAGCGCAAGCATGCTTCAGACCACAAGCATCTTCCCCATCTCCAGCTACTTCTCTATGGAAATTCAACCCACAGTCCCCACAGCTGAGAGAACGAACATCAAAGACACTAGACTACCATATGGGTTCATCCAGTCTCGTCCAGGTCTCGTCCGACTCAGACCTCCCAAAAACCACCCAGACTCACCCAGACTCCGCACTTCACGGCCTTCGCCCAGTCGGAGCGCCGGCCCACCCAGACTCGTCACTCACGGCCCTTCGCGGCCACCGCAGGGCCGGCGCAGTGCACGAACCGTGGAGCGCCGGCTGTGGCGTGTCGCTGAGCGGTCGAGGCGGGGAGACCCGGGCGGAGGAGAGTCGACTCGGTCGGTGGAGAGGGTGCCGAAGTGGCCAGCCGCTGCATCTGCAGACTGCTGGGGTGGGGTGGCTTTGCTGGGCCAAGGGAGTCAAAGAACGTCAAAGAGCACCAGGGCATCGAACCGAATGAAGAGCAATATTGCATTTGGAAGAGCGTTTGCAGAAGCTGGGGGTGGCTCAAGTAGATGAAGTGTAGCTATAGTATAGCAATGTCTTTGAGCCAGTCGGAGGGAAAAGGGTGGGAATGTTTGTGGGATGTCACCACGCCTGATTGAAGAGCGAAGTTGAGATTCGTTGATGATATCCTGTATCATCAGGTTGGTAGTTGCTCGAACCCCAAGATGCATATTAACAAGTCACAAGGAACAACCACTTCGTGTCCGTGGTTTTTACTGGAAAACTCATGATCAGCATGAACTTCGATCGCATGCCCCAATCCAGAAGGCTTCAGTTTCTCAAGCCCAGAGCGGCTTTCAAAGGTGGCTTGACCCCGATCCAGAAGAATCAACATTCACTGCTATAGTTAGTGCACAGCCTGCAAAGCACATCAAAGCGCCAACAATCCAAAATCAATACTTTCTGCACAACACATTAGCTCAACACGTTGCACGTATATCATTTTTGGGCAACAGCACACCAGCTGCGAGCTGCCATGAGCGAAGTACGTCCCTGCACGATTGGCAAAGCATCAGAAGGTGAGGAAGGGCCGGCGCAGCAGGAAGAGTCTGTGGACAGCTCGGAAGAATACGAGCTGAATTCCTTCGAAGAGCCTCAGAGACAAGGGAGTTTGGCGTTTTAGGGACGAGGAAAGGTCAAAGTTAAAGTGGAATCACCAGGATCTTCAAAGATATCCCAGGATGAGGTCACAAACAGGCCCGTAAAAGGGAACTTAGAGACTCCAAAGAGGTCAAAATTGAAGGAAGACATTTTGCGATGACTTTCTACTAAGTGCTGTTGAATGCAAGACGTGACATCCAGCAATGACGATGCCTCCATCTTCCATTCGGAAAACAATCCGAGGCCTTCCGAAGGTACTGCATCAACGCCAACATTGCGTTGGTGAGACCAGAGTTCCTGGAACATCTTTGCCAAGAGGGGCGGGTCTGGCCGCGGAGGCAGGAGGCCGAGCAAATCCCAGGAGCTGGTTGGCCAAACAGGTTCAGGTTCGCGCACATGTCACTCGTAGAGCTTATGCATCCTCCGTTTTGATTTCAAGTTGAGGGGCATTCCAGACTATATGTTGCTTTGATGTTTATGATTGCTTTCTTCCGCAATGGATCTAATGCATGTTCAACATGGCTGGATTTGCTTATAGCAGCTATACCCAACACCTTGGCCGAATCCCAGCATCATTTTGTTCTTTTGAACAAAGCTGGATTTGGAGTACAGTTTCTCCTTCATAGAACCAGCAGATGTTCAATCCGCTGGCGGCGCCAGACTTGGTACGTACCAGGAGCTTTGTACAAGCCGGGGCCCGATGACGAGTTTTTCTTCATCGGCATCTCTCACTGCTGGGAGTCTCGGGAGCATCCCGACCCTTTCGGGTACCAGCCGCTTGAACGGTCAAAATACACGGTATTGTTGAGATGGTTTGTATGTGAACTGCGAGCAGTGGAATAATCATGAGAGAGCGATGAATTTCGCCCGATGACCCTTTTTCAACTCAAGCACTCATGCCCCACATACATGTTCGATCGGCCATATCGTTGATCTTGGGATACGTGTTGGGGCGACAATCCTCACAGTGGAGTGAACCAGTGACAGGTTTTGACTTGAGATTGCTGACTGAAGAGTTGACCAACACACGTGTCGCCCTGCAATCAACGAACGGCTGCGAGGAAGACTTGAGAGCTGAAATTCGACATTCGTCTGTTCTGAGTGTGGTTTTCAGAGGGCTGCTTGCGGTTGAGTGTTTACTGTTGGCATCCTACTGGTTGATCGGCTGTCTTCATTCTCGCCGGATCGTCCCCCGGGCTGCGATTCAAGAGGCCGCTGGGGACTCAGAGATAGACACCCCATCCAGTTCAAGAACAGACACACCCAGTGCATCTAGCCCAACGCGGCGATCAGGACCGGTCAGACCTTCGGATCTCCGTCGGCATGGCCGCAGCCGTGATGACATTGGACATCCCGGAAATACAGGTGATAGTTGAATATGCTGCTGACCCAAACGCCTTTTATTGGCACCACAGGGTATTGCTGCACAAGCTGGCCAATGGCATCTGGCTAGCACTCACGCCGGATATGGACGTGGTCCGCCATGACCAAAACAACCAGAATCACATCGTTCTAGAGAGAAATTCTTATTTCCCTCGGGCTCAGGCACCATATGTCTACGCGATGGACCCTGTCTCCCGAGCTGTGCTTGAATCAAAGAAGAGAACGGCGCGGAACCAAGCCATTGTCTTGGGAGATGAGGACATGATTGACATCGCTCAGACTGTATGGCTGGTAGCGCAGCCAGGCCACCCGAGTTTTGGTGAGACAATTCCGCGAGATGTGGTGGAGGACATTCAGATTTCCATGGTGTTTGAGTCAAAGGGGGTGACCCTGAGGGATGGTGAAGAGGTCTTCATACAGATGATGCAGGCTTCAGAAGTTGAAGAATTCAAGAAGGGGCAACAGAGTGAAGAGCAAGATTCTCGCATCCTAGGAGTGCACACGAACAAGTCAGGCAAAAGACGCTTGGAGTTGGATGACGGACTCTTGTTGATGAGAGAAGACAAGATGGACGACTTCCCCTTGGGAGGTGACATTCGAGCAGTCAAAGAGTTCCTTGAGGCAGTGTTAGAAGGGCCGGGAAACCTACCTCGCTGCCACGTAGACTGGCAGCGGTTGAGTGGGATCTCAGACACATCAAGCATCAGCTTCGCGCACAAGCATCTCTGTGAAATGTTGCGGGTTAATGATTTCCTATGTGACCAGGTGAACCCATGCAACTTGGCGAGCGCAGAGTATCTAGTGAGGTGGTTGATTCAGCTTGAGACTGCAGTTGAGAGGAATCCTCGAGCTCCGTCCTTCCATGGATTGGAGCTGATCATGGGCGGCCCCACCACAGCCGAAGGAAAAGCAGTGACCAGAAAGTTCACCGAGCACTTGACAGCACTCCTCAAGACCCGTGCATCCATTTGGAAACAAGAGAGGCTGTACCAAGAAGAACTCCGGCATCAAGCTGGTCCATCCTCTCGTGTCGACAAAGGGGACGGAAAGGGGCGAGGTGCTGGCAAGGGCAAAGGAAAGGGGAAGACAGACAAAGGCGGGAAGGGAGAAGCTCTCCCTCCCGCCACCTCGGCATGAGGCAAGGGTGGCCCGGGTCATCGCACAGAGGGGACGCTCTGATGGCCCGGGAGGGACAGTCCCCACTCATAAGTGCATGTGCTGAGACAGTGAGTCGAGACCGCCGACATGGTGATCCATTTCCACTGCCTCTCCAAACTATGAATTCAGTAGACCCCGAACCGGGGATTCAACTACGCCTGCGGCTGATGAACGAGGCTGTGAAGTCAGTCAATGGATTGGCCGGCTCAATGATGAATTCACGCAAGTATCCGAAGCGCTCACATGGCTCTTGGTCACCCACCTTTGTGCAGCAAGTGGTCTTGAAGGACATGGAGGAGAGAGTTTCAAAGTTCGCTTGCTGTCCACTCGAAATGAGGGAGGAGGATGCCTTGAAGGAATTGACCAAGAGCGCAAACCTGTATTCGCAGGAGGCCAGCCACCTAGCCTCCTTTGATGTGGATCGCATTAAGATCTTCAAGAGGAGGCTGCGACCAATGGACGCATCGGCCCTTTGTCCGCCAAATGTCAGGGAGATGTTGAAGCACCAGGCTCAGTTCATCGAGAAGACAGACGAAGAAATTCAGCTTGGTGAGGTAACCGGGCCAGTGGAACCCTACTGGGATCCGGTGTTGAAAAAAGACAGAGAGAAGAGGAAAGAGCCTGTATATTGCCCTGTGGAACTCTGGATTGCTTTGCTTTAGACGGCGTCGCAAGTCAACCATTGGTTTTTTTACAGTTCACAAGAAAGACGGCGTGCAGAGATTGATCCTTGACTGTAGAATAGCAAATACATGTCACAAGAGACCACCAACAACCAGACTGGCAACACCCACGCTTCGTTCCGTGGAATTGACATGACTGAAGACACCTTCAGCAGTCGTGGCTTTGGGGGGATCATGGGCGATGCAGCTGGAAATGAGGGGGACGTCGGCGATTGTTTCTACAATTTTGCTATTCCTGGTCTAGCTTCTTATTTTGCCACCAGAGATGCCTTTACCACTTGGGAGCTGGAGCGTATGGGGCTGTTGCCACAAACCTTCTATGATGAGGAACTTGGTAGAGTAGTGCAACCTATCCCAGGCGAAAAGTTGATCCCTTGTTTTCAAGGCATTCCAATGGGCTGGACATGGGCTCTCCACATTAGCAACGAGATTGTCTCCTACCAGGTCAGCTTAGCATCGCGGGGATGCGTGTCTGGTGAGATCAGAGACAAACAACCTGCGCCTGAACTTGAAAAAGGAGGCACGCTTGTGGGAACCTATGTGGATAATGTCCAAGTCCTTGGGGGAAGCAAAGAAGATGTGGACTCGCACATGGAGCGCATAGTAGCCTGGTTTGAGAAACTTGGCATCCCCTTTACAACGGCAGGAGAAGAAGCTTTGGCTGAGTTTGAAACCTTGGGCATGGTTTTTGACATGAAAAATCGGTGCATCCGACACCGGACTCGCAGGGCGTGGCGGTTGTACTTGGCAACCAGGGCTTTGCTTAGACGTGGCCGCGTCTCAGGAGAAGTTCTGCGGGTCTGGCTGGGACATGTTGTCAACCACTTCCAACTCATGAAACCAGCCACGTCATGCCTGCATGCGTGTTATAGGTTCGTTCAAGCTGCGCTGAGCAGGCGCGCCTGGGTTTGGCCTTCGGTGCGGTCTGAGATGAGGCTTGTGATGGGGCTCATTTTTTTGGGGCAGCTTGACTGGGCCAGTGAATTTTGCAACACTGTTTACATTGGTGACTCTTCAACCTACGGGTACTCCTTGATGAGAACGAGCGCCTCCCGACATGATGTCAAAGAGGCTATGCTTTTCGAGGAGAGGTGGAGATTTATAGAAGCTGATGTTGAGGAGACTCCTTCAATGACCAACCACTGGCCTGAAAAGGTCAGTGGATATCACCCAGATGCTTCACTTGGCGTGAGGACACAATATGGTCGTTCGCTGTCTGAAGTAGCTGAAAACCACCGGATTTGGAGGAGGAAGTTCAGAGGACCTGACCGTTTTTGTACAACGACAGAGAAGAAAAGAGAGCTAGTTGAAGTTCCCTCGCTCTGCCGACCCTTGAAGAAACACTGGTTTGCAAAAGACCGGTACCAGCTTCTTGTTGCTCGAAAATGGAGGAACCAACAGGAACACATCAACATCAAGGAGGCGCGCGTCTCTTTGATGAGACTTCGCAGGCACTGTCGCTCGCAGTTTTGTGTGGGGACGAGACTTCTGACATTGTCTGACAATATGTCCAGTCTGTTGGCCTTCATGAAAGGGCGCTCCAAGAGTTTTGGACTCAACCAGGTAGTGCGGAGGAGCGCGGCCTACTCCATAGCCGCGCGGGTGCAGTGGAGCATTAGGCATGTGCGCTCTGAAGAAAACGCGTCAGATGAATCCAGTCGGTGGCATGACCCCCATGTGCTGAGAGATTGGAAGAAGAGAAAGAAACAAGAAAGTGGCAGAGTGGACAAAGAGGCCGGCGCAGACAAGACTCCAGAGAAGATGGAGCTTGAGATCAGTCCTTTGCATGTAGAAGACATGAGCAATGACTCTGAGAACTTCGAGAACAAAAACGGGATGGAGCTTGCCAAAAGCACTTGTGGCTTATCTACCTTTGCTTTTCTTGGAGCTTTTTTCGGGAAGCGGGAGGTTGACATCGGCATTTCAGGCTACAGGCATGGCATGCCTCTACCCTTTTGAAATACACCAGGGCTGGGAGTTTGATTTGACTAAGACCCGCGACTCAAGCTTTGATTTTGGAGATGATCCAAGCTGGGCTCATCTGGTACATACATGCTGGAGTGCCCTGCACAGTTTGGTCAGTTGCCAGGCGAGGGATCACCAACCATCCCCGCGCTCGGGCCAGGGAAGAGGTGTCTGTTGAGCTCACAATGTTCTGCGTAGCAGCTTTTAGAGCATTGTCACGACTGGGAAGGTGTTGGAGTTTAGAGAACCCTGCGTCCTCAAGACTGTTCCAAGTCAGACCGGTTGTGGACTTGTTTGGGCTACCAGCAGTTCACCTTGTGACCTGGGACATGTGTGCATGGGGAGAACCTCACAAGAAGCCAACGTCGCTGTTGACAAACATGACAAGTCTCAGCTCCTTGGCCCAAAGATGTAGGCGAGATCATCCTCACCGTTTGCTGTCAGGACAAGAACCATATAGAACGGCCGATGGCAAGCTGAAGTGGAGAAGCAAGACATCGGCAGCGGGCGAATACCCTCTAGGCCTGTGCCGCGCATGGGCACTGGCCGCTAGGGAGGATGCCCCTAGCGCTGCGTGGCAAGCGGACACAACAGAGTTCGCAACAGCTGTACACCAACGCTTGCAAACGCTTGCTGGCTCCTGGTGTCGACCGCTCGGGGGAGACGAGACAAAGAATCGCCCGGACATCCAGCCATCTTCGCAGCCACTCTGCAGAGCGAAAGCCTACAAGCAGCCCATCATCTTCGGCCAACACACCAAGGCCGAGGCAGCATGGCTCCGCTCTCAAGGCGCGTGAGCAACGGACAAAGAAGAGAGAGAAGGCCGTGACGCCGTTGGAACAGTGTTTTAAACCACAGGACCAACTACGGCTCAAGGGCGTTTCTCCGCAGACACTCAGGCGGTATTTTGAGGCAGTGCGTGTTTTCAAAACATGGGCAAAGGCCAGCCGGAGGTCCCTGTCCAGCGCGGAAGCCCTGGACACGGCCATTAGCATTTTTTGTTGGAGCTTTACAATGACGGGGCACATATCTGGGAGGGAACTTATACAGTATATGGGTACCAGTTTTTGTATAACCGGGGCTCAGACAAAGATTACCTCCCAGCTTCAAAGAAGGCTCTGAAAGCGTGGCGGAAGAGGCAGCCAGCACTCACACGATTGCCGGTGCCTGAAGAAGTGGTTTTTGCCTTGGGTACACAACTCTTACGTCAAGGTCATGTGCATACAGCTATAGCCATGGGTTTGCAATATCATACTTATATGAGACCATCCGAGGTGATAACACTGCAACACCACCAACTCTGTCCTCCAGTCAAAAAGACACTCAACGCGTACAATCACTAGGGCGTTGTGCTGGCACCGGAGGAGCTCGGCACAACAACCAAAACAGGTGAGACAAATGAGAGTTTGTTGATCAACAGCGGATACCACCCGCGGTTGCCTTCAGTTCTTTCGGCAGTGCACATTCGCAACTCACGAAAAAGTGTTTTTCCTTCTTTGACCCTTGCTGTGTATGAAAAGCATTTCAAACAAGCTGTGGACGCTTTGGACCTGCCTTTGGACTTGACGCTTCACATCATCAGACACAGTGGACCTAGCAATGACTTTTACCACCAGCGCAAATCCATTAAACAAATCCAACGACATGGACGTTGGGCGGCTGAGAAAAGCGTCAAGCGCTACATGAAAAGCGCACTCATCATGCAAGCTTGGGCAAAGTTGAGTGACACACAGCAACACATGGTAGTACAGGCAGCTCGCGAATTTCCTCAGTTGATTCAACGAGCAGCTCGCGGTTGAAACCGGCAAACAGACAGGTATGGGCAGTCAGATATGGGGAAAGCAGTGCTTGAAACTTCGAAGTTTTCAGAATTTAATGATGCAAACGATGTTTTCAGAATTTGATGATGCAATTGGCTGATCACTAACAAAGATGAAGAATGTGATTGGCACTACACCCATGTAGCCAAGTACCTTGGCTAAGCGCTGAAAAAGACTGGTGCACGCTGGGCGAAGAGAGAGAGAACAGAATGATTGTTTTTTTAGTCTGATGGTAGTATTATATATATGTATATAGCCATTGCCATAGACCGTCAGAAAGCTGCGAAAGTTGAGCATGTTTAAACCCTTGAAGCGTTCCAAAGCATCAAAATCCTTGAAATCCTTTCAAGTCGGACCGGTCCGAGGCTCAAAACCATAGTGGATGCGTGGCACTACTGGAGAGAGGCCGCCCCTGATTGGTACGGAGATGACAACACCTACTTCTTCATTGATTACATGAGCTTGCCACAGTTTAAAAGAAGTGCAGAAGAGCAGACGTGCTTCCAGCGCGCGATGAAACATATGCACCTGTTTTATGCCTCTTGGAACGCCAACTCCATGTTTTTGAAGTTTTTTTGGATTCACCCTATAGCCCGTCCTCTCTGGCTTTAGGGTTTTGAAACATTGAATTCACCTCATTATGTTCCATCCTCTCTGGTTTTAGGATTTCTCCTTCCAATCCTGATTCTTTTTCCAGCCAGGAAAATGAAGGAATCTAGTGAGAAAAGCATGAGGCCACTGGGACGCCATTTGCATGTGTTTGAAGCCGTTGAGGCAAACAGTGGTGCTTCATCCTTTTGCAAGAGCGTGTGGCGCTTGGAAGACTTGACGCCTGCAGGTGTGAAGAGACAGCACCCCGGTGCAAACTGTGCCCTTTTCACATATTTTTCTGATTTTGCATCATCGACGTTCCTATCGCTCCTTTATTACTCAAACCCTTTTTGCCATGCATTCTCATCTTCAAAATCTGACCCCTAGCTTTCCAATGCGTTCCAAGACCGTTGAGAGACAGGTTGACCTGGTTTTGTAGTCTTTAAAGCAATTTATACAAAGTATATATATATATAACAATGGTTAATTGTTCGATACAACCCATCAAAACAGTGGCTATAGTACCCATTAATCAATGGTGGTTGGAATCCTAGAGACTCAATGGTGGTATGCTTATCCTTCGGATTCCCCAGGCAGATCCGCCAAAGGCGGACCATTCCGGTCTACATCCTGGCTGAAGGGAAGGTGGTCGAAGTCCCCCTCAAGCGCTTGAAGCGCAGCGTTGGTGGCAAATGCAGCTCGTGTTGCGACGAAAACTGTCGCAATTTGCACGCGAATGACATCGTTTACCTCGGCCGGGGCTGGTGCAGGGCCGAGTATGAATGGGCCAAGCCCTACACCGTCAACATTTCGCGGTGGTGCGTGTGCCTGTGCCTGCGCCGCTGCTGCGCTTGGTATGACTCGTGGTTTCACAGGTTCTCCCTGCCCTGGACGCCTGAGGCGTTCCAGAGAAGTGTAGCCACCCACGCCTTGAAATTCACCCACCGCGGTGACATCGACCCGGTGCTCGAATTGCAACGCACAGTGTTCCAGCAGAAAGTGGCATCGGTGAAGAATTTCGCATGCAACTGGCTTCCGTGCCACGAAGTCGAAGACTTGGTGGAGCTTGTGCCGCTCCTGCAGGCGGTGCGGAGCTTCCGGCTATCCGCCGCCCATGTCGCTGACTCCCAGCAGCTCGCCTTGGCGACCGCCTTGGGGGCTCGCCCGGCGCTGCAGCGGGTGCGGATCGACTTCGTCCAGCTGAGGCCCGACGCGGTGCAAGTCCTGGCAGCGGCACCGTAGCTGCGCAGGCTGGACCTGTCCTTCTGCGGCCTGGGCGACGCCGGCGCCGGCGTCGTGGCGAACGCCTTGGCGCAGCACTCGACGCTCCGAGAGGTGTTGCTGCGATTCAACGGCATTTGCAGCTGTGGGGCGATGGCCTTGGCGACGGCCTTGGAGTCGAACGACGTCTTGCAGGTGCTGGAGTTGGAGGGCAACAAGATCCGCTCCCGCGGCGCAGTGGCTTTGGCCGAGGCCTTGCGAAGCAACAGCGCCTTGAGACGCTTGGAGATTTCAATCAACCCGATCGGCTCCCAGGGCGTCCGAGCTCTGAGGCGCGTTGCAGAGAGGATCGACGTGCAGCACGAAGGGCTGAAGAGAAATGCGGACGCTTCCTGGTACGGATGGATGTGCTGCATCCTGATTCGGGTCTTGATGTGGATCTTCATCACCATTGCTTTGCTCCCTATCAGATGCTTCAGTTGGCGGCAGAGGACCATCGCCTGCATCAGCACGCAGCTCCGCATCCGTCATACAAACGCCGAGGCCGCCAGACATCAGGTGGTGAGTGATGATTCCAGTGCGGCCAGCGTTGACTGACCCATGCAGTGAGAGATTTGGCAGAAAAGGTCTGAGAAGAATCAGCGCCATCAGGTTCCTTTCGGCTTTTCTGGGCCCCCACAAGGTCCCCAAAAGATTTTTGGGATTCGATTTCGGGCCAGACAGTCTTGATTCTTGTGTTGATTTTTCAGTTTCACTTTTTCTCATATATTATTATATGCAGCGACCAACAGATGTAATTACTGCATGTAGTTAACCATCTTGACAGGGGGATTGAACGCCTCCACAACCAACTTCATTTTTGGTTGGAAGCTCACGAGGGGCATAGACGAGAACATTGTTCTTTGTGAGCGCCTTGTGGCATGCCCTGCGGCACCTTGTTGCTGGACCCGCAGCTTTCCACCATGTTCCACCCTATTCTTCAACGTTTTTTCTTGCACAAATCCATGTTTTTTTTGTGAGAAAGCGGAAACAGTGATAAACAGTGTACCCTATAGGAAGACCCATGGAATTTTGGAATGCGGAAAAATGGGCCCGTCCACTTTGACCATGCCATGGACAGGGTTTCTTGTTGAAAAACCCGTGGAATGTTGGAATTCAGAATGTTTGGCCCATCTAATGACCTATACTTATACTTAATTAATATTGCTTAATACTTATTTGATCCATGCCGTCATGCCCACCTCACCTATCCTCACCATCGGTCGGTCCGATCCTCGCCGTTCGAGACGGTCCGAAGACGGAAGAGTCCGTGGAAGTCATCCGAGAGGGGCGAGCCATTTGGACTGAACCGTTGAACCATGTGGACTGAACATGTAGCTGGACCATACCTAGAACTTCGTTACGGCAATAATAATTGCCGTTTTCATGAAACGTCGCCTTTTTTCCGTTCTGCGGCGTTCTTCCATATTGATCTCATGGGGACGGCGTTTCTTGATGAACTGTGGCAGTTTCGGTCAGTTGACGGCAATTTTGGTCCACACATCAAGCGCCTTGAAGAGTCAATTGCGTTTTGGTGCAGGCGAGTATGAAGACATTGTAGGGCTTTGCATGAAAGGCAACTGAACGTAAAAGGCGTCTAATTATATCAGCAAACTCGCATAGTCCTGTGAAGTGGAAAGGGCAGCTGATGGAAGTGTCACATTCGGGTTTTCGTTGGTTTTCGAGAGTACCTCGACCTTTTGCGCGGCATTGCAGAAGATTTAGCGTTTAAAGTTACGGCGTTCTTAC
>CAXIVM010002345.1:0-41177 GCA_964035705.1 Porites rus | reverse complement strand
AGACAGACAGGGAAGCGGGGTCACTTCAGAACACAAGTTTTAGTTGGAACGTAGAACATGGGTCACTTAAAACGCAAAACACCCAAAAACATGGAAGGGTTAGCAAAAAGCGAGATCACTTTGGAACACAACGCACCTGATTTTTTGGTTCACTTTAGAACACACACACAGAGACGCAGATGGGGAGGTTTAAGGATGAAGGATGGGGTGGGGTGGGGGGGATGGGGTGGGGTGGGTTGCCGTTAGCAACCAGATAGTGCGACTCTGAAGTGCTGAAAGGGTTGCCAGATTGGACAAGGTCAACATCTTCACACACACACGTTTTGATGGCCTTTCAAAGCACACTTCTGCCGTGCAAACTGATGAGCGGGTTGGGTGGGGGGTGGGGTGGGTTGCAGTTAGCAACCAGACAGCGACTCTGAAGTGCTGAAAGGGTTGCCAGATTGGACAAGGTCAACATCTTCACACACACACACGTTTTGATGGCTTTCAACCTACTAGCTCTGACACGCGTTCCGAAGCGATACCGTTCCCGCGTTCCGAAGCGAACTATTTTTTGCGTTCCGAAGCGACTCCCTCGCCGACAGACAGACAGACCGACAGACAGACAGGCAGACAGGCAGACAGGCAGACAGGCAGACAGGCAGAAAGGCAGACAGGCAGACAGGCAGACAGGCAGACAGACAGGCAGACAGGCAGACAGGCAGACAGGCAGACAGGCCAGACAGGCAGACAAGCAGACAGGCAGACAGGCAGACAGACAGACAGACAGACCAACCGACCGACCGACAGACCGACAGACCGACAGACCGACAGACCGACAGACCTACATACCTACATACCTACATACCTACACACCTACACACCTACACACCTACATACATACATACATACCTACATACCTACATAAATACACACCTACATACCTACATACCTACACACCTACATACCGACATACATACATACATACCTACCTACCTACATACCTACACACCTACATACCTACATACAAACCTACATACATACCTACATACCTACATACATACATACATACCTACACACCTACACACCTACACACCTACATACATACAGCATACATACATACATACATACATACAAACCTACATACATACATACCTACATACCTACATACATACCTACATACATACATACAGCATACATACATACATACATACATACAAACCTACATACATACATACCTACATACCTACATACATACCTACATACATACATACATACATGCCTACATGCCTACATACCTACATACATACATACATACCTACATACCTACACACCTACATACCTACATACATACATACATACCTACATACCTACACACCTACATACCTACATACATACATACGTACCTACATACATACATACCTCCATACCTACATACCTACACACCTACATACCTACATACATACATACATACATCCCTACATACATACATACCTACATACCTACACACCTACATACATAAATACCTACATACATACATACCTACATACATACATACATACATACATCTTGAACCACTTCCGCTCCAACCGTGGCAAGGGCTCTCAGTCACCGTTGATGCCACTCCCACTTCAGGTGACCAACGAGCACAGGCCTGGATCTACGCACTTTGCATTCATGGATACTCCCTCGGAGCTCTGCAGCGGAAAGGCACCATCACGGGCATGGCAAGGGGCCCACAAACGAAGGCCAGGGCCATTTTCCAGGGGCTCCTAACTCTGGCTCAATACATCCAGACACCCACCAGGGTGATCGTCCAGGTCAGCTCCGTCTGGGAAGCTTGGACCAACCCGGCCAAGAGAAAAGGCTTTCACGACCTCGTTCAGGGGCACCCTTCAGAATACATTACTCTGATCACACCCCTGTACGTCCCCAAAAACCACAAAACCCTAGACGCACCGGGAAGCGAACCCCATTTACGCCAACGGCAGAGAGATGCCGCTCTGGCTGCATGGGAGAGGGCCACCAGCATCCACAACCCGGACAAAGAAGCTTGGCAGCGCATCCTAGATCAGGATCACCTTGAGATCTACAAGCATGCAGGAGCTCGGTTGGCCAAAATCTATGAAGACAAAGAGCACTATCCCCACACCAAACCAGGCAGAGCCACAGCGCACAAGACCAAGCAAAGGAAAAGGACCCTCATCGCTCAATGCCAGCAACCATGGCAACCCGGTAAGCACCAGTGGAAGGCCCACAGGAGCGGGTATCAATGCCACACCTGCCAGACGAGGGTGCACCAGGGCTTGACGGCAGCTATGATTGAAGAACGGCTTCAAGAGGACTGCGACCAACTCACAGCACCCGCACCTGAGCCTGATTTACCACCAGACAGGGCAGTTGGGAAGAAACCCACCCGAGCAAGCCGCATTGCAGCCTTGCTCCAGCTCCAGCAGGAACATCCGACCACCCCGGATGTTCATCACCTTCAGGAAACCACAGGATACCTGAAGTGCACCAAATGCAATCAAGCCATCCATAAAAGGGCCAACGAGGAGCTGTTCAATCAGTTCTTGAACAGCACATGCATTGATGCACCCTTTGGCCAAGCACATGCAGCCCACAACACCCACACTTTGTGGCAGATTGGAAAGAGCATCCAATGCAAAGGCTGCGGACTCCGCACCCACCTGGATGCTCAGGATCGATTGATACTCACAAAAGGGCTCCAACGGGAATGCAAAGGTCATAAACCGACCTCCCCAACACTGGCTCACTTCTTCAGCCAGACCAATCCTCAGGGCAGGACAACCCCACCAGAGAGATGCCTCAGCAAGGCAAAGGCATCTACTAGCCCCATCTCCGGCCATGACACCCAGCCAACAGCTGACTCTGAAGCAGCGGCCCCCAAAGGCTCAGACGCACTGTCACCTCCCATGCCCAAGAAGCTTAGATTTTCGGATGAGATGCAGCCAGCAACTCATGAACCAAGCGCCACCTCGACGGAAGAGGCGGAAGAAGAGGTTGACATGGCTCACAACCCAGAAGTCATGGTGGACTACTTCTGAGTGGGCGGTGAAACCCTGAGGCCACTGAGCCGGAACCGCGGCCACCACGGCCTAACCGAAACTGCACCTTCAGAAAAAAATACATACATACATACCTACAGACCTACACACCTACATACCTACATACATACATACCTACATACATACATACCTACATACATACATACCTACATACATACATACATACCTACATACATACATGGCTCAAGCTGTGAGAGGTTCAAGCTGGTCCCGCAAAAAAAAATCCAGCTAGTGTGGTACCCCTCGCACCACGTGTGCACTGAGTACATCCTTCCGATCACCGCCAAAGAGGTGTTCAAGGGTGAGCGTCCTTATGTGGTGTGTCAAAAGTGCTCCAATTGGATCTGGCAGGACAAACTTCGACCAGACACCAGATGCCGCAAGTGTGGCAATTGGTGGCCCTCCACGCGGGCTGGCATTGGCAAAGGAAAAGGACAGGGCCGACCAAACAGGTCACATGAAGGCTGGCATCGAGGAGGCCATGAGTTACTGGAGAAACCTCCAGGGCTTCACAAGCTAAAGCCACTCAAGAAGAGCATGCCCAACCAGACAGCCAATGACCTTCTGACCAGCTCTTGGGATGTCATCCCAACAGATGTTCAGAACAAGTTGCAACACTTGGGATTTGGTCCACCTCCACCTGAGGAACCTGGCCTTGAAGCCATACTTCAAACTCATCTCAAAGAGCTACCCCAGGCAGTTCAAGATGTAGTGAACAAGATGCAACAGCCGATACCGGACACGGAGAAAGCCCTTGCCCAGAAATTGAAGACACAAGTGACCGAGCTCAAGACGATCTCGATGAAGAAGGCACAACTACAGACCCGCCTTGACCAGGTCAAAAGTCAATATGCCACCATGCTTCAGGAGATGCAAGAGCACCAAGGCAAGCTGGCGGAAGGGCAGACCAAGCTCAAAACCCTCTCAGAGCAGTACATGCAGGCGGTCAATAAAAATCCGCCACCTCCTGAACTTGCGCCCAATGATCCTGACTTGCCCATTCCTATGGCAGTCGAGACCTTCGTCACAAGCTTGGGCATTGAACTGACCGCTGAGCAGCGTTCCCAGCTCCACGGTCTTCTTAAGAGGCCAGGCGCTGACGTTGATGACCCAAGCAAGCGCCGGAAAACAGATGCACCCACCCCACCACAGGGAGGGGAGTGTGGGTAACACTGCACCAGCACATGGCAACTTCCAAGGTATACACGTGCCAATACCTTGGGAGGACATTGAATGGGCACCAGATCACGGGCATTGCCGCGCTGCCTCAAACTCAGCAGCAGGGGATCAACAGGTGACATGTGCAGGGGAGCAGTCACATAAACACCTGTCACTTCCAACTTTGACTTTGGGAACTCACAACAAGAGCGCAAGGGATACCACTCTTGTTCCACGTGAGACTAAACAAGATTCTGGATCAACCAGGTCTGACAATTTTGACTTGTTCACTCCTCCGGCTGCGCACCATGGGCCGCTGCTGGGAGCACCTGGGCCTGAAGTAATCAGCATACAGGGAGGAGGCAAGAGCACTTCAAGGAAAGCGGCCACCAAACACAAGGGCATGATGGAACCATCGTATGCCTCCACTACCGAATGATGCATCCTGCAGAACCTCACCATGTCTGTGGGGAATCCCAGCGCCAGGTGCTTTGCCAATGCACCCTGGAGAGCCTTCACTTGGACCTGCGCTTTGCTGCAGGAAACCAATACCCAGCCATGGGGAAACCTCAAAGAGGCTGTGCAGGAATCTCTGGAGTTAGCGGAGGCCGTCGACATCCAACAGCTACCTGGCCTACAACCACTCTGGAAACGGCATGACCTCAACATGGAAGGTGATGCCAACCACTTCGTCAACACCTTGTGGAATGTCTCCCAGTCCAGAGCCTTTCACTACCGTTTTGCAGAGATCCAACCAGGGGGCTACCTCACGGATCACGTCCAATTGCCCATCCTGATCCCCTTCCCAGATGACTGGCCAGAGGTCTCCAATCTGCAAGATCTCTTCAATGGATGGGCCAACACCGGATTGGGACAATACCTCATGGATGACAAGCCACTGCTGGTGAGCCACATCACCAGGAATACTATAGTGGACAACACAGCCACCAAGCACTGCAAAATACTCAACACCTACGGCGCCTTTACGGTCCCACGCTCGCTGGACGGGTTTGCCAGGGCATCATCCGAGTATGTCCCAGCAGCCCTCATATGTCACCGGGGCCCCAGTCACAACACCGGCCACTACTTCGCCATCCTCATCTACAGAGACCTGATGTGGCTAGCAGATGATGGAAAGCCACCCATGCACCTGGAGCATTTGACTCCACATCTCGCAAGCCAGGTCACTCAAGTATGGGCGGTGCACGTCGATACTTTCAAGACCACCCAACAGGTGCTTCGGTCCTTACCTCCACCAGAGGAGCCAGACTTCGATCCGCCTCTCCATCCGAGTCCAGACAAGCGGCCACGGCTGGAACAGCAGCACAACATTCTGCATTTTGCAAATGTCACACACTTTGGCCGTCAAGTACTGGACTGGTACTGGTCACGAAAAAGTGAAGTCTACATACTCGTTGAAACACACCTGGATCCGCAGCAACACCAACAGACTTGCCAGTACTTCACCATCAGAGGGCGCACAGCATTTGGCACTCCAGCCCATTCCAATGAAAGCAACACCGGCACCCATGGCGGCATCCTAGTCCTTGGTGATGTCTCCTGCGGCCTGACCGGCCTTGAAGCCTACTCCAACCAGGGCTGTGGATTTCAAGCTTTCCTTTGGCAAGCGACTGACCTCACCATCCTGGTGGCTGGAACCTACTTGAAGACAGGAGAGACCTTGCAGAGTGAAGTCAATGCCACGATCCTTGCAAGGTTGCTAGCTTTGGTACAGGCCACAAATCACCCTTTTGTGCTCTTGGGTGATTGGCAGAACAGTCCCGGCTCCATAGCCAGCACGGTGCTACCTTCCAAGTTCCACTTTGAAGTTTTGGCCCCAGATGTCAGCCTGCTCTCAGGCAATGTCATCGACTATGCCCTGATCCACACCAGCTTGTCAGGAACCACTTCAATCACCACTGAGTGGGCCATTCCTTGGCGGCCACATGCACTCCTCACCTATCACTTCAACATTGAAGAAGCCACCAAAGAATACAGGCAGATTCAGCAATTTCCACCACTACCAGCCACACCGGACATCGACTTCCGGCCATGGACCACGTACAAGTCCACTGCCTACGAGCTTGACCTCTATGGCAACCCGCCCAATGACACCGCACAGCAATGGGCTGACTGGCTCTCGTGCACAGAGCGGCTCTCATGCACAGAGCAATACCTCCTTCAGGAGCACCCTTGGGCACCACAAGGCAGGGGCTCCAGTCTCAGGGCATGCCACAAACCCCTGACACCCAGCCACACAGTCACCACCTGGAAGAGAGGCAGACCGGCCTTCTGGGAGCAACTCAAGGCCCGTTTCCACCTGGCCCTCAAACAACCCACAATGCAGGCCAGAGGACTGACCAAAGGCTTCATGCAAGCCACAGCTGATGTGCCCAAGCACTGGGTGGGAACCCCCACCTGGGGTCAATTTCTTGATACGTGCCATCATTGGAGGCAGTATCGTGATGACCATGCTGCCACGCTCATCTGCCACACCCTTGAACATCAGCTCCAGCTGGCCCACCAGGCTGCCAATGATGAAAACCATCTACAATACAAAGCATGGCTCCAACAAGGCTACACCAAGGGCCTGAAGGGCCTGTTCCGCAGCCTCCGCAGCAGCGAACTGGCATGGGAAAGACCATACAGAACCTTGCCACCAGATGAGAGGATGACACAAAGACTTCAAGACTGGGGAAAGCTTTGGCAAATCAGGCAAGAAGATCAACCACCTGAAAGACTTACCCTCCAAGAACTGGCCAAGCAGCAAGGTCAGCAGCTAGAGCCTCTGACTCTCAGCCAACTCACGTGGGCGCTCCGCCACCTGCCTGATAAAGCTTGTGGCCCTGATGCAGTGACAGCACAATTGCTCAGAACGGCTCCCCCACTGGCTGTCAAGGCCCTTCTCAAGCTCTACCAAGAGATGGAAACCAAGGTACAGCTGCCCACCCAACAGCAGATGCACATGGTGGTGATGCTCCCAAAAAATGAGACCAAAGAACGGCCAATCACACTCACATCCCTGCTCTACAGGGTATGGTGTCGCCTGCGAAAGCCCTTGCTTGATGACTGGCAAAAACAATTACCAGCCACCATGCAACATGACAGAGCCCGTCCAGGGGCACAAGTGCTCCATGTAGCCCTCGAACGGCTACTGCGACAAGAGGTGCATCGTGCAACTGGGCGATTTGGAGTGACCTGCCTTATGGACATGTCCACTTTCTACGACACCATCAACCTTCAGCGACTCCAGACTGAAGCCCTGAACTTGCAGTACCCTCCACTGATGCTTGAAATGGCTTTGCAAGTCTATCATGGCCCCAAGGCCATTGTTGCGGAGCAGGAGATGACGCCATTCTTCACCGTCACCCATGGAGTCCCAGCTGGATGCCCCCAGGCCCCACTGCTGGCCAAGGCAGTGCTCGCCCCAGCACTCCAACCATGGCAGCAGGCTCATCCCAACATCCACCTCTCCAGTTGGGTTGACGATGTGGGTTTTGACACCGCCAGCAAAACCCCAGTCCAGGCAGCGAGAGCCTCTGTGGACGCCTACCGAGACCTCCATGCAAGGCTCCAGCAACTAGGTCTTCAAGTCAATCCAAAGAAGACAGCATTTGTCACCACTGACAAGGCCACTGAACGAGAGCTCAGGGCATTGCTCACAGACAACGATCCCCAGATAGAGCCAGTCATGAGAGACTTAGGCATTGATCATCAGGCAGCCCGCAAGAGGAGGATCCCGGTGATGAAGCAGCGCATCAAAAAAGCACACCGCAGGAAAATCAAGTTGAGGAGCCTCAAAATCCCAGCCCTCAAAATCCGGCTGCGCCTCCATCGGGGAGGCATTCAACCCGTTGCTCTGTGGGGTGTCGAAAGTCAAGGCCTTGCACCTCGATATCGAGCGGCACTGAGACACAGCATGGCAAAGCACTTGGGCCATCACACGGGCGGCCTTCTGGATGTCATCTATGATATCCATGCCAAGCGCTACATCGACCCTGCTGACCAGGTCATCATACAGCACATAAGAGCCATCCATCACCTCATCCAAGCATGGCCACCTGACCAAATGCCTACTCTTGAACAAGCGTGGCAACTGACCAGACAGCAGCTGCAGGAGAAACAATACCTATGGTACACTGTACGAGGACCCTTGGCAGCCACGATTGTCTACCTCCTGGAATGGGGATGGCAACCGCGAGACCTGCTGCATTGGCACCGGCCAGAAACCAAGCTGATGTTGGCAGAAGAGCTCCACCTTCAGCAACCATGGTGGGCCATTGAGCGAACCCTCACTCGTGAAGCTCAACAGCGGCGCACAGCCAGACTGGCCAGTCACATGGGTCCAGGCGGCATTGCAGTACAGAGATGCGCACCAGATCAAGAACTGTCCGCAGTGCCAAGTCCCAGCCACGGCAAAACACATACTCTGGCTATGCAAATGGCACAAAACTCAAAACCATGAACCCATGCCACCCGAGTGGATGGACCGCATTACGAGTCATGATGAAGAACGCTTGTGGGCCCATGGATGGATACCTCTTGAACCACAAGAAGCAAGAACTCAGCAACACCCACTCCAGGGACATGGCTGCTGGGCCGGCATGCAAGTCATCCCGCTCCAACAACACTGCGGCTGGGCATTCACTCTGGATGCTACTCCTTCCACCTATGACCAGCGCAGCCAGATGTGGATCTTCGGTCTTTGTGCCCACAACATGGCTCTGGGACAACTCAAGAAGCTGGGATCCATCACCGGGGTAGCAACCGGAGAACAAACCAAAGTCCGGGCGATTCTCACCGGATTGGTAGCCCTCACACACCACACGGCAGACCATGTCAAGGTCATTGTCCAGCTGGCATCCGTCTGGGAAGCCTGGCACCATGAAAAGCAACGGCACCCCTACCAAGACATCTTGAATGAAGTACCACCCCAGGACTTCAAACGCGTCACGGTGCTTTATATTAGCAAAAACACCAGGACACCGGACCAACCAGCCAATGAGCCGCAACTAAGGCGAAGGCAAAGGGAAACAGCACTGGCAGCTTGGGAACGTGCCAAGACCCTGTACGACAGCAAACAGGAGGAATGGCAGGAAACCCTAGACCAAGATCACAAATTGATCTATGAGCATGCCGTCCAACGCCTCAGCAAAATCTTTGCTGACAGCCAGCACTATGTGCACCAAAAGGCTCCCAAGCACCAAGGCAAGCAAACGAAGCAATACAAAAAGGAGCTCATCAACCGCTGTCGACAGGCATGGGACGAAGAGCACCACCACTGGGAGCAACACCAAAGAAGCGGATACCAATGCCGCAACTGTGGCCTGCGCATGCATCAAGGCCTTACTGCTGACATCTTGCAAACCAGGTTGGCCGAGACCTGCCCTCAGAAGGTGTTCCATGAAGCAGTCAACTCACCAGACACAGAGCAACAACTGCCCAGAAAACTCACCAGGATGCAGCAGATCAAGGCGCTGCTGGACAACCAACCAGAGCAGCCTATGCCAGGCCACCACCAACTGGCTGAAACCACTGGCTACCTGAAGTGTGTGGTGTGCAACCTCAACATCCACAAGCGGGTCAATGAAGAGGCATTCAAAACCTTCATCCACAGCACCTGCATCAACCAAGCCTATCAGGCTGAACACCATGGACACCCAAGCCATGCACTCTGGCAAGTGGGCGAGCGAGTCAAATGTAAACAATGTGGCACTCAATGGAACTTGGATGGGCAACATCGCATCATTGCGACACAGGCCTTTCACAAGCCCTGTCGAGGAGCCGGTGGTAAACACACACCACCCATTAGCACCTTCTTTCAAAAGAAGCAAGA
This sequence comes from Porites rus, assembly GCA_964035705.1. Taxonomy (NCBI): domain Eukaryota; kingdom Metazoa; phylum Cnidaria; class Anthozoa; order Scleractinia; family Poritidae; genus Porites; species Porites rus. The sequence continues at coordinate 31,112 of CAXIVM010002345.1, read as the reverse complement.
CAGGTCAAGCAGCCAAAGCTCAGAGTCTCTCCCCGCAGCTGCAGCAGCCACCACCGGTCCTACTCCCAAGCGGCTGCACTTCCCCACGGCCTTGGAGGAAGCAGAACAGGAGGCCCTCACTCACGGCATGTCAACACTGGCCATGACACCCAGCCAACCCGGTGACACAGCCGAAGAGGACAACCTCCCGGACATAGCAGTCGACTACTTCTAGCAGAACCACCACGGTTCCTGCCGAAGACCAACTGAAGTGGCCCTGGCACTCCTGAGGCAAAAGGCCAGCCTGTACCGGCCAAAAGGCCCAGATAAGCAACTCTAGAAAAAAAAAACCTACATACATACATACATACCTACATACCTACACAACTACACACCTACATACCTACATACATACATACATACATACAGGGGGTGTCTGGTAGCTCTAGCACTCTTTGGCTACCACTCATGGGATCGGCGGGAGCAATTTCACATAAGAATACATAAGATGGTTTCACGTTCGCCCCCCAACTTGTCCAACTTTCACTTTCCTGTGTGCCTGACTGTCATTCTGAAGCTCCGACAAGGCCTGTGCCATGTCAATGCTGCCAGTTACCATTCGTTCGGGTTTAGAAACGTTGCCTCTGCAGCCGCGTCATTTTGGGCAGCACGAATGGATCCATGTACTCCTTGCACATTCGAGCACAGGCAAAAGACCAAATTCAAACCCAAAGCATTGGACATATGCAAAACTGGTTGACTTGGTCAGCTGCTAAGTTGCAGACTCTTTGATCGAAAAACCTGCATGTCCAGGAGACAAACTAGACTTGACTCATCATGAGGATTGATCATACAATGAGGCTGGGAAAACCACCACGACCAACGCGGCGCCTTGGACACTGCTTGCCCGTTCTGTCTGAACCTGAGCGCATCAGTGCGGGCTAGGCTACATCATTCAGCACGATCCTGTCCATCTAGGGCACAGACTCCACACGGAACACGCAACGAAAACCGCTTGGCAAGGACTCAAACCTGCGCCAATGTCCATTGGAGGTCTGCGTAAGATTCTGCCAACAAAAACCGAAGAATCGAGGCACCCATCAAAGCGCAGTATGTAGCCGCTGCTTACACAAAGGGCTGCTAGCTCCCGATGTGCCTCCAAGCAGTTTGACAAATGCACTGACTTAAATGCAAAACTCCCTTTTGCGTTGGCCTCTGGTGGGGGCGGAGGTTGCGCCGGCTCCACCTTGCCAAATCATTCTGGAAGATTCTGGCAATCCCGTTGGTGGAAACACTGCTCTCTCCATGATTGCACCTCATCTTTCGAAGCTTCTCTTTCCGATTTAGCATCTGGCTAGGTTCAACAAAACTACTCAACACATGTCAAAACATAAATGCAAGCGAGTCGATGTTTGCTTGGCATTTTCGCCATAGCCTTGAACCGCAACAAAAGGAGATCGCGCAACTGGCGAACCTGTTGGACGATCACAAAGCTACAATTTCATCCCTTTGTTTTTTTCAGCAGCTGATTGAAATCCTCCCGCTGGATTACCCCGGCCTATCGTGCCTGCCACTGGGCGTGACAACGCAGCTGCGCCCAACAGTCGTTCGCACCTTGGGTTAACGCGTCGTGGTCACTTCAGCGGTAGGTGTCGCCAATCCGAGCATAAAACTCCAAACGCGGGCACATAAAAACACGTCTCATCTCTGCAAGCACCTGCTCCAAGTTTCAAAGAACCCGTTTGCTTTGGCCTCCTTGTCACCACATCCTTCTGATCACTTGTCATTTTCTCGTGATTGAAACAAACATGCAGCGAATCACTCATAAATTGTTTTTTCTCAGTTCGCGCGGCTTTCGCAGAAACCTGCGAACTTGAAAACATTATTTAGCCCATTTGACGTTCTTTCTGTGCACTGCAAAAACTGAAAGCATCATGTTTGTTTTTGGTTTGTGCGCTCCACTTTGACACTTATGTTTATATGTATACAGATCCACTGAGTGGGCAACCCGTGATTTTTCAGTTGGACGAGCGCCACATCAGGTGGTTCCGGACGGCATTGGGACCTGATCGAATATCACATGTTAGTAGCCCCAACCCGCATCACGAAACACAAGGCAAGTACAGTGGCACTGTGCTATAGGCTTGGAAGATCTGGGCGGCCTCAATCCAACACAATTATAGATCATCTAGGGTCCACCTGCCCTAGCACGTTTCGACAAGAAGGTTCAGGTCGGGCGATCTGAAATAACACACCACACCAAAAACGCAAAGCAGTGCGCCTCACTTCCGGCACAGACCACCGGGCCTGCTCATCGGGCTTTGGTAGTTCACTCAAAAGCGGCTGTTGCCACCCATGACTTGCTGAATACAAGCAAGTCAAGCCTGCAAGACCACGATCACGGGCAAACCGCACAGCAACAGCCTTTGCCCACGCTCGCCGCATCTCGCAGCTTGCCCTATTGGTGTTGCGCCCCAAGTCTCCAAGTCTTCTGTATGGCAAGTGTCAGCTGTGCAAAACAGGAAGCAGGGCCGATTAATATACAAACACGATCAGGTGAAAAACTTTTTGGGGGCGCTGCATCTGGACGCCGCCTTGCATTGGTAACAGCGGCGCCTAGTGTACCAATATAACCCTTGCCAGCTGCCCACCCTCCCTCCCACCCACCTCAAAATAGATTACGTTTTATTCTTAGGTGCACCTGAGCTCCGAATTATTTAGGGGGTAGGGAGGGTCAGAAATAATAAACCACAGAGCATGTTAAGATAGGGGGGAGGTGGTATAGACACCCACCTAGGTGGGTAGATATATGGGGACAGCTCCTAGGAAAGTGTTCAGTGATAGCAGAAGTAGGTGGTTCAAGCGCAACCACCTGCAAAGTAATTTATGGCCCTATTATCGGCGAAAAGCCTCGGCTTCAGATTATCGTCAAATTCTCTCTGGGAGCCATACTTTCCAGGGCATTCCAGAACCGACGCAAGACATCGGTCGGACGACCCTTGCTCAAACTTCCAAGCGTGGCGCCATAACTCCAACCTCACAGTCAAAGTCTACAGCCTCTACAGTCGGCAAAGCTCCCATCACCGAGTCGGGCACCGTAGCCCGTAGCCCCAATACGATGAAGGCCCAGAGCGGGCTTGACGTCTGGTTCAAAGCGCTGCCAGCGCTGGGTTGCTGCCAACAACTTGCAGCGAGCCTGCTTAGCTCTGCGCGCAAATCAAAAATCAGGGGCGGCAGCACGGACCTTTTCCCTCGAGCACAAACAAAGAGGCGGCTTTTGGGCCAGCTATCCTTGCCGGGGCGATTGCACCTGGCGCGACCTAGCGCGATCCAACAAAAGTTTTGAAGCAACGCTGAAGCCGTCTTTTCCCCTGCTTGGCCATGGGTTGCTTGAAGCGCGCCGCTTGCCTTTCACTTGGCCACGCCGCGTGCGGCGCCATCTTTAAGGATTTGGATTATATAGGAATTCGGCCTTTTCACCTTCAAGCCGGTAGGCTCTCTGGCCAGGTGTCATGTTGACAGCCGGCATGACTGGACCCAGGTTGCTGACAGGGAGGGCTTGGGTGGGAGTATGCTTGAGAGCGCGGTTCAATAGTCATTCCTACAAAGTCAGGAATTCGCCTTTTCACCTTCAAGCCGGCTGCCGCGATTCAGGTTGCTTTTGGGCTCTACCCTTCACTGGGCTTTGCTCCGACTCGCTTGAATGTTGCCGATGATCCTACCAGAGATCACAGCCTTCGCGAAACTTGCCGCCACTCCCTGCAGGTGGACTATACCTCCCAGCCGATGACTTCGACTCCATGAAGGCTTTTCCCGAGTTGCAGCAAATTGGATCCGACTCACCTTCCTTGTTCTGATCATTCCATCAGCCTCCGCCGTGTCAGACTCAATGGACTTAACTTCTGAGGCCTGGATTTGGCCGTCAGTCTTGTCTTTGGACTTTCTGGGATTTCATGGACTTGCTTTGCACCCTTTGCTTATCCCTTTCCATCTTCTGGATTTGCTTGGGCTTACGTCGCTATTGGATGCAGTGTGCAGCGTGGTTTTGGATTTGGCATTCCCTCTCTTTGCCGTCCTATCCTGTCTACTGCCACTCCATCCTTAGCTGCCCCTCCGCTTCTCCTCCTGATGGACTTCTCATGGATAGCAGGTCTATAGGGGGCCGGTCGAGCCCATGTTTTTGGGTTTTGTTCGCGGTAGCTTTAGCCGGGGCGCTTTTGCCACGCCGCTACACCCTGCGCTTTCAGAAGAAGTCACTAAGGCTGAAAGGCGGGCAGCAAACGCTCTGATTGCGGACCGAGTGTTGAGGCCTCAGACGAGATCTCGCAGGGAGCAGTTGCTGGAGTTTTTTGAAAAGTGGTTGATTGAGCAGCAGCGCATGACCCTTCCTCAACTCCTTGATCAGAGGGAGGTCGACGCTGAATATGTTTCAGAGATTTGGGTTGAGTATGGCAAACAGGTGTACTATCTGGGAAGCCTTATGGCAGGTACAGCGAAACCATAAACGCTGTTAGTGCTCGACGCCCGGTTTTGAGGAAAAACCTGGTTGGTGCCTGGGACTTAGCCTTCGCGTGGGTCTCTGATGAGCCCCACGCCCATCACCCTGCGACGCCGCTGTCGGTCGTTTTGGGTTTCAGTGGGTTGGCGCTCCTACGGGGATGGCCGGGGTCGAAGCCGCCCTCCTGGTGTGGAGTGTTGAGGGTTGGCGAGACCCTAGCTGCGCTTCGAAAAGACATCATCCTCCCCATGGACTCTGCCCCAGGCATCGAGTATATGCCTTGCTGCAGACCAGGGCCCCCCAAAACACGTGGCTCAGCAGCCCGCCACCAGGCGGCTCGCATTGACCCTGATGATGTCGTCCAGCTTTTGACAGCTGTGTTTGGTCGGGTTCCTTCGACCCAGAGACTCTGGCCTTTCACAGAACCCTTAGAAGAAGGTTTCAAATGCTCCAGAAGTCTTTGGGCCTTCCCTCGGTCAAACTGGGGAACCAGGCCCCCTACGATTTGGCCTCTTTGCGCCCGCGCGGCGCAACATTTTTGTTGCAGCTGTTTGAAGAAGGCGGCATGGCAGGTGGCTTTCGTCTCGTGTCATGGAGATCTATCTTCAAGAAGTTTGTGTGGCGACTTTTGAAGAGAGAATGCCACCTGTCGCCCGCCAGAGGGTCTCGAGGATCGCGGCGGCTTTTCAAGACATCCTCGATAAGTCCCTCTAGTAGTGATTGTAAAAAGGCATAAGCTGAAGATCTCCCCTTTGACCTACCTAGCTCCCTTTGCAACCCTTGAGTCAAGTAGGGCTGCCAACGTCTTTCCTCCTCCTTCGAGAGCAAGCTTCTTTAGAAGTGTGACAAAAGCTCCACTCTCCAAAATGTTGATGTGGGCAGGAAAAGACCATCTCCATGAGGCTTGGACTCTCCAGCTCCATGTCATCAGAAGATCATTTGCGACAAGTGACTCAATGCCTGATATTGCCATCTCCTCTTTCTCCACAAGGAAGCCATCTTGTAGTGCTCGGTGGAAATGCTCGGCAAAATGCTCAGCAAGAGGTGGCGCATACTCAGCAGAGGGCTTCGTATACTTTCCTGCAATGACGACATGATCATTGACCTCCTGGACAGCGACGTTCCACATTCTTCATGTTGATCCGAAAAGCCAGGAGCCGGAATTCTTCGATGAGAGGATCCAAATTGGCATGAAGCAACAATGGCCTCCTCAACATGCTGGTAGTGCAGGAGGAATTGCCAAGTCGACAGCCAAGCCATCTTGGAAAGTCTGGGCTGTTCAACTAGTACTGGGACTTCCTGCAGGCAGCACACCAAGGCAGTGGCCAAGCAGCGGAAGGCGATGGTGTTCCCTCTCAGTGTCTTTGGCAGTCGGCGACCATAGGCCAGAGGGGTCTTGTAAGATCTGACCGCTGGATGAGCGGCAGGAGAGAAGGTGGTACAGACGGGCTCAACCATCACCGACTTAATCCTCTTTTTTCCGATCATGTAGATGATCCAGTCCAGAAGCTTCTAAGGAAAACATACACCAACAACGTCAGTACAGAGAGGAATCAAACAAGGGTAGTTTACAGCTGAGTGTGTGTGTGCCACCAGGTTTGTTAGCTTTGCTCCTATGAATGTTGAGGGCACGACTAGTCCACATCCAGGAAACCCACACTGGTGTTCCCAAGCATCTCGCTCCTCGGCAGTGACTCGCTTTTGACTGTGGCCAGCGTAATACACTTTTTTCTCCTGGCGTCGCCGGACTTGTCTGGGTTGCCGCGGTGGGGCAGCAGCCGGGCGGCGCAGGACGGCTTTTGGCTGAGGTCGAGGCTGCGCCTTAGCTGCGCGACGGCGTTGCCACCGTAGTTCGAGCCGCCTTTCATGGGCTGCTGGCGACCGTGCACGGCCACCTTCCGGGCGATGGGATAGGTCCCTCTCATATGGAAAAAGTCTGGCGTCTCATATCCGGTTTGGAGCATGTGCGCGGGCGGCGCTCACCTCACGAATCCATCACTACTCGTCACGCCAGGGCTGTAGGCCTGATGGGATGCCTGTCGGTCATCAAAGAGTGCTTGGGCAAAAGGTTGTTATACGCGGTCGCGAGCCACATCTTCGACGGTGGCCTCGTCAAAACCATGTTGGTGGCACAAGGTGATCCAAGCATCGGGTAAACTACGACGGTCGGCCGAGATGCGGCCACCATCCGAGGAGGCTAACCGTTGGAAGTTGCCGACGACAATAGCGCCACGCGCAAAGGTCTTGGCGTAGGTGCTTTTGCAAAAAGGAGTCGTGCGACAAACATGCCCGAGCCATCGCATCTGTTCACGCTCCATAGCTGCTTGAACTGGCGGGATTTGAAGCTTGTGGCTCTCAGGTCATTGTGATTCACCCGTTGGGCTTGCATTTGGGAAAGCCTGGCGCGACAAAGATAGCGACAGGCAGTGTTCATAACTGCCTGCGTGCGGGTTATGTCCCGTTGTCGAGTGACACGAGTTTTGCGCGAATACGCAAGACCACTATACAGGAACGCCATCAGGAGGCGTCCCCTTTGCTTATACGACAATTTGGTATTCTTGAGCGCTGGCCGAACCTGTGCCCAACATTTCACTGCCTCTTCAGGCACGACGCCGCCACCAACCAAGCAAACATTAGTGGCATTGCCGAAAGTACGCCGTTCCCGTTTGCCATATGTTCCCTTGATCCCCACTCGGAGACCGCAGTGGAAAAGACATCGAGGCCCGAAGGGCCGCGGTCATCGGCAGTGTTTAAGCTCAGAGTTGGACCCGAGCAATGTGGCGTCGTCCGCGAAGCGGCGAAGAGAGTCACTTCGACTTGAGTCTGGTGGCATGCACGGTCGTCGTTTTTTCGAGTCCAGCCGGAGTTCAACTCCAAATGTTCTTTCCAGCGCCAGGGGATCCCGCATTGAAGACCTCTTTGTGCCGCATTGGCGCGGCGCCGTTGCAATGCGTAGCGAACAATGGCGCTGTACAGAATGTTCCAAGACCATGGAGAGGTCCCGTCGCCTTCTCCAAATCCGCGCGCAGGTTTGTAGGGCGCGCTCAGCGAAGCAGGGGACAGGTCTGGTCCTGTCTTTATGCAGTACACTCGACGGCAGTGGAATCCACGTAGAGCATTGCTAAAAGGTCCATCAGCATGGATGCCATGGCGCTGCGAAATGTGCCAATAAGGCTGCTTAGTGGCGGTCGGGTAGATCCATGTTTTGCTTCTCTCTGATTCTTTGGCGGCGTCGCTCCCGCCTCTTGCGGTTGCGAGCGCTCTGCGTTGAAAAAACTGTTGCGCGTGCAACTGCGGGACTAGCAACATGCTGTCGAAAAATGCGCGCATCGCGATCATGCTGGTTGCCAGCAAAGCCACTATGACACGCGGAACTAGTGCTGCTAAGGACAGGTGGAGGCGCAGCAAATTCCACCCCGTTTGCTGAAACATGTGTGGTGGGTTCGTTTGGCACAGCATCAGTAAACATGGAAAACTCTGAGCTGCTGGCAGAAAAGCAATTGAAACCTGAAGCGCTCTCTGCGCCTTTGCCGAGCCTTGAAGTCACCGTCAGTAACTAAAGGCTCGCCAACGGCGCAAAGGCCTTTCCCCGAGAGTAGCCTGCAAGACTCCGATTTGCGAAGACTCCTGCAGGGGGATCCTCCTGCAGTGACAGGAGGAGGCCAAATGTCCTCCAGCCTGCCTCCATCCAATGCGGCTTGCTCCAAGCAGACCGCCAGAAGGGCGACCCCGTCCTTTGCAGCACCGATGTTCTCGTTCTGCAAATGATCCAAAATCATGGCCACTTGCCACATGATGTGGCCCAGATCCCTGGACCGGCCAAAACCGCCGAAGCGCTCCACATACTGAGTTGCCACCACCCCTCTTTTGCCAAGATCGGCAGGGTTCAGGTCTGCAGCCTGAGCCGGTTGCATCCTCCGTGCCATAGAGCAAAACACTGATTTGAAGAACGTACCTCGGTGAAGGGCAAGCTCCTGTTGTAGTTTGGCCCTGCCTTGTGCCCCTTTGATCGACATGCCCAACCCTGAGCTGTTGTCCAAGGTGAGGTCGCCCGAAGCCATCTGATTGACCAAAGTGGATAAGGCTTGGGACTGAGCCAAGATTGCTAATGCCAGATCTGGGTTCTTCTCGACCTCCATCTCGGCAGCTTGAGCAGCAGTGCCTGGAGGATCGCTCAATGCATGGATCCCCTGCTTCAAAGGCGTTCTGATCGCAGAACTTCCTCTAGCAAACCACTCAATCTCTGTGGCGTGGGAGACGATCCAGGCATAGCTAATTTGCCAAGCGGCTGTTGTAATGCTGATGGTCGGCTTGAGCCCGAAGTGAATTGGCCCTCCAAGTCCTCCGTCTTTTGTCTCAAACGCCTCAGCTCCTCCATGATCTGAGGCAGTGAGGACTGGATTGCTGTAGCAAGACTGGCTACTGTAGACCCCTTCTTCGGCTCTGCCGCAAAGCTCCTCCTCCTTCTCCAATGACAGCGGCTGCTTTGGCTTTGGCGGCAGCCTTGCGAGTCTTGGCAGTTCTCGGCGGAGTATCAACGAACTCCTCCTGAGCAGAGTAGAAACCCACCCTTCGCCTGAGCTGGGATCGACAATCCATGACCAAGCAGCGGAGGTAAGAGGCTCGACCAAAGGGAACAGATGATGCTGATCTGCGCAAAAGTAGAAAGGCTGCGAGGAGAAAGGCTGCGAGCAAGCTGCCAAAGCCGGGACTGGGAGAGGCCAAAGAGCTGAGAGGTTAAACCAAGGTGCGCAACCTTGAGGAAACCTATGGCCGAGTCCATGTACTACGCTTGTATGCTTGAGAGCGCGGTTCAAAAGTCATTCCTACAAAGTCAGTAGCCCCCCCTCTCAATCCCCCCAGGAATAGTTTGGCAATTATTCTGACTACCCTCGGCATGGTTTTCTGAAAACTATTCTGGGACTGCTTTAGTTGCTGGAATAATTTATGAATATCAATGATGTATCGCCACAGAACCCCCTGCGAGGCCGCATGTAGGAGTTAGCCAACCCTGACCAGAAGCCTTACTAGCTTTTGCCATCCTGTATACAATCTCCATAACCCCCAGAAACTATTGCAGGAGTGGTTCAGTTCTGGCAGGGGCCTTGAATAATATCCCCTCCCCTGTTTGCCTCTATACCTAGCCATGTCTGCCACTATGCCTCACCCAAAACCCATCGCAAATCCTTAAACCTCAAGCTTTCCCAACCCAAACCAGAAGACTTACTGATACGTTTTCATTCTGATCCCTATTTCCTGCGCGCGATAGAATTATTCCAGGGGTGGTTCTGTTCTGGCGGGTGCCTGGAATGCCCTGTCGGTCCCTGGAAAAAAGAAACCAACCCAAAACATTAAACATTAGCAAACTTCCCAACCCTACCTACACCACAAGCTCTACTAGTGTTTGAACCCAGGGTCGGAAAGTTTTTTTCCAGGGACAGACAGGGCAGGTGATATTATTCCAGGCCCCCACCAGAACAGAACCACCCCTGGAATAACTTTATCACGCGCAGGAAATAGGGATCAGAATGAAAACGTATTAGTAAGTCTTCTGGTATGGCTTGGGAAAGCTTGAGGTTTAAGGATTTTGTGATGGGTTTTGGTGAGGCATAGTGGCAGACATGGTTGGGTATAGAAGCTGAGGCAAACAGCAACAGGGGAGGTGATATTATTCTAGGCCCTACCAGAACTGAACCACCCTGGAATTATTTCTGGTGGATATGGAGATTGTATACAGGTTAGGCTGAGTTAGCTGAGTTAGCCATTACTGCGTCAGCGAAAGTATGCCAAGGATGGGTGACGTAATGATTATTCTTGAGGCACCTGACACGTACGTTCTGGCAATCACGTTTTGATGCCCTCCTCAATCTACATCATTCTACCTAGCGCTATCATCTGCTACGTTTTCACCGTGCTCCTTTTGCCTTCCCCTGCTAAAAGAGCTTCGAGGCAGCGTCGACCAATCATGACCAATCAATGTTTCTGACAATTCACATCAATTCACTGTATACATCTGTATACCTCTAGTTATAGGTTTTTTGAAATTATTCCAAGGGACCCTTGACCTACCCCTGCCCAAGTTTATTACGCAAAAAAATATTCTGAAAACTTATTCCATGAACCCACAGGACCCCTGGAATAATTAAATAAATAATCCAACATCTTTATAGGTGAGTCTTCATCTATCCATAGCGCGCAACAACTTCGAGAACCTGTCCGTCATCATCTCGAACGGCCCCAGGGTATCTTCCACGGGTGAGGCGAGACGCTCTGAGCAACGGTGAACCTGACTCGCTGAAGTACAGGTAGAGGGGGCCTCTCCCTGCCCGTTGAAACCTTCAAAACTTCGAGCGGCTTTCCTGAAGGCTTGAAGGGCAACGGTTGGTGAATTGACAACGCGCTGAGCTCAACAAACGACAAGTTTTGGAGATTGGGCTACAGACCGTTCATCTTGAGGTCATGGCGGCGCAATGGCGCCGACCACGGAGATGATCTCGCATACGGAGCCTTGCGTCTGGTCTCCAAAAGCCTATAGCTACCAGCAGCTACTGCTTTGCAAAGCGCGAACAAGACTTAGAGGCCAAACGGTGTGGCAAACGCTGCGCCGCAGATTGAGCAGCGTCGCAGCCCATCTTGCAAAGGGGCATCGCAAGCCTCGGCGAAAAAGATGAATAGAACAAAAACAAATTGCACACGCTTTGCAGCCGAAAGGCGACTGCTTGCAGACACGCTATGAGCAGCTCCAAGTCTGGTACACGCTCCTGGCTCTCTGTCCTTAATTGACAAGGCAACGAAAGCCAGCGGCCATACTGGCCTTTCTTCTAATTCTATACTTTGGCCTGGGCTCAAGTGTAACTACACAAACTAGACTCTCTTGTCACCAGACTTGAGGCGTGCGTTTCATTTGAGCTCGCTCAGCGTGGTTCAACATTGACAAGTACTGAACAATATATATAGGCAGCTGGAAGGACAAGGTCTGACGCAAGGGAGAACAGCGCCCCAAGGAAATTTTAGCTACAAACAGAGAGCTCCTTCTTGACTTCTTTCAAGCTTTGGTTCCATCTCGCCGGATGGGTGAGCGCAAGGAAAGTCTGCGGCAGACGTGGGCGCATGACGTCAGAATTCAATGTCTTGTTTGCATACCCAAACCTAAAACAAAGTGTTTGACGCTTCACACCAAACAGCAAAGAAGCCTGCATGAGTCCGCGAGCACTAACACTAAGAAATAGATAGGCAGGCAGGTAAGCAAATAGCAGTAGGATTCTGTAAGCAGAAAGCCGAGCAGTGAGGCGCTCAGAAGAAGTGGGTTGCCAGGGCAATCTGCAAGAGACATTCAACATGCAGTGAAAGGACTCAATGCCCAGCGCAGATTGAAAAATCCCTGCGATTTTTTGCAATAGCTAAGGACTGGTTTCACACGGTTACAAGTGAGAAACTCTGGGCTCCAAGCGGAAGCGCGAAGCATCTTTGGAGCACTCGAAGCATCGGCTCTAGCCTGTAGCCGCGCGCAGCGGCGGCACGTCGAATTAAAACACGACCAACCACCACAGCCAGCACCAGCAGTGAAGACGATGATGACGATGATGATGATGAAGAATATCACGGTGATGTGGAAAAGGAGCCATGACGATGATCCTGAGACAGCAAAACACCTGACAGCCAGACACTCTGATACTTTTTATCCCGCGGCGCATGGGTGGCCGCAGGTAGAAGGCTGGCCCTGTTCACAGGCAATCAGACCAAACCACCTGCAGCTCGCCATTCTCGATGATATTGTTTCCAATGTCCCGCCGTCAAGACGAGCGTGTCAAACCAACAGCCAGAAACGGGCGCGGACGCCCTTGTTCTTTCTCCTACAGAAGCTTGCCAGCGACAAACCGCGTTTACGCATGTGCGCTTTTCGTTTCCCCATGGCACGGAGACATCACAGACGCAATTTCGCCACACTGCGTCTCACTGACTATAGTTTCTAGGCCAAGCAATAACCCCCAGCGACACGCCAGGCTTACGCACGCTTTTCGTTCTCCAATGGCGTGGAGCCTTTCCACCGACACCGACGTCGCGGCAAAACCGCGCGGCGCAGCGACAGACGCAATTTCACCACGCGGTGCGCCACAAGCTAGATATACAACGGTGAGCCACCAAGCTTGCCGCTCGCCAGCGACACCCCAGCTGCTTCCCGCGTCACCTTTGCACTTTGTACTGCAAAGTTGCCAGTTCTCAGGCCAGAGCTCCCAGAAGCCGCTGCCTGTACTACATGCGCGCTGCAAGGTTGCCACTTCTCAGGCCACAGCTCCCGCGCTACAAAGTTGTCAGTTCTGAGCCCACAGCTCCCAGAACCCCCTCGATAAAGTTCTCAGTTCTGAGGTACAATCGGCGTGACGGTTACACTCTGCAACTGTAAGTTCCACCTTCATTCAACTCGCGATGACAGTTACACTCTTTGGCAGCTTCCAGGTCACCTTGAATCGACGAGACTTAGACGCGCCCGATCCCCGCAAAGGCAAGATCCCTGCAAAGGGGTCGCGGCCAAGCAATTCATGTTTCACCTCACGTTTGAGCACTCGACACGCACGATCTCCGCAGAGGGCCGTCCCAGGTACAAACTGATTTGCATATCACCACGTGCATCCAACACACAGGACCTCTGCAAAGGGTCGCGTAAGCATCAGCCAGACCACCCCGCCACCTTAAGAAGATCAGGAAGGCGTCGAAGTTGTAGTTGCGTAGGTGTCTTCAAACGCTTGTATCTAATTATGTAGGTGTGTCAAAGCAGGCGCATCAACTTAAAGGTTGATGGCAACGCTGACACCGCCTGCAAACGGACGCACCACCCGGACTTGTGCACTGAGTGAGGATTTGTTGCGCCAGCTCGTGAAGCGAGCTACTTCCTGGCCAGATTTGTGCTTGCAGCCGCACAGTGTGCTGAAATCATGGCCACGGACCAGCATGTATGAGGTAGCACAGGCTCAGCTGACTACTGCTGATCTGTCAATGCAGCTTTCAAAGCTTTTCAGATGACCATATGTGGTGAAGTGAAGTACAGACTCGCCTCATCGAGGTTAAGGTGTCAACGCAATCTCATGAAGTTGAGGGCGTCGCAAAAGAAAGAAACGTCGTGAAAGAAAGAAAGAAAGATAGATAGATAGATATACAAATGATTGTGATGTGATGATCGTTGGACAGTTGAAGTTGGCAGCTGTTCTTCACAGAGAACCCTTCGCCCTTCGCCGGTGCTTTCGGGAAAAAGTATAGAAACAGGGAAAGTAAGGCCCCCCTCAAGGACACATTCGTCTCCTCCTTTTTTCCTTTTCTTCTGTTTGACGCAAAAGGACCAGGTCCTGGTAAAGGATTTATCTCCAATGTCGAGACCAGCGAAGGCACATTGTCCCTCTCTGCAACTGGTCACAGGTCATCTCTTCTCGTCCTTGCTTCAACTGCCTCTTTGCGCTTGAGGTATTCCTCTAAAGGGATGGTTTGGGTGACTGTCCAGCGACCTGGTATTAGCGACCCCTTACAACTGATAGGATCTCGTGCAGGTGCATGAGGATGACAAATAACATCTTTCTCCCAGTCCATCTCGTGATCAACGTTTTCCAAATACCATTTCAAATCTTTGCAGCCCAGTTGATCTCGCAACTCATTGTAGTTGGCAATCACCTTGTCCATACCAGTAAGCTTCATTGGGACAGCTTCAGGTTTCATTTTGTAGAAATAGTCCAAGTGGTCCTGTCACAAGAAAGAGGGCAATGCTTTGAACAAGAAGTCATCCACTCTTGAAGCGCACGTGCTTGCGCCGGCCTGTGCCCAAAGCTCGGCCAATCGCTTGTAGTTGTGGACAACCGTGTTAACGTCAACATCGTAAGGCCTTGCAAGGTTGATGAAATGTGAGGAGAAGGCCTTTAATATGGATGCAAAAGTAGTGCAACAGGAATGAAAAATGATACTGTTTTAGGTTGGAGGCCATTCCTCTTAGGTTTGTTTACTTCTATGTTTTTCACTCCACCATGACCCTGCACCTGTGACTTGGATCTCGGAACAAGTGTCCCACACGGGAGCAAGGAACTATCTCAATGCGTCCACCACAACGCCAAACCTGCACGCAAGTAATCTGATGTGAGGCTATCACCAAAAATGATTTCAATCGGTCACCGTTGAGTTGAGTCAGTCAGGTTTGTGCAGCTTAGACGCCTTCATTGTCAGCTCCATGTGGTCACCTGCACCACCCCGCAAAAAGAACTGGAACCTACATGTTCAAAACTCATCATTGTCTTTGACAAGGGCCTTAAACACACAGAGTTTTGGGGCATTCACTTTTGACACGTTTGTTGCAAAAAGTTCCAACCCTGTGATTTGAGCTGAGCGTGCCCAAACTCTGCTCTTAGCACCAAGAAAAAAACCACGCTTACAGTAGAACATAGGGGAAAAGGAACAGCTACATTTCATGAAAAAGATTGCATGCTTTTCACTTTGCTGCAGCCTGTTGAGCATACACTGCGGAGAGCGCCCTTTAGATCACAGCTCATGTACTCAAGAAGCTGTCACAAGTAGACACGGCCACAGTCACGTACAAACGAATACGTTCACATCTTTTGGTGTTGGCACATCGCTGGTGGTGTCACCACACCTTGTGTGGGCAAGTTTTTTTGAAAAGCAACTTCATACTTAGAACATCTCGTTGTGTTTGGTGACTAAGTGCTACAGTGCCATACTTGGCACCCTGTTTCCAGGTATGATCATTTCTTTCCAAAGTGCGTTCCCATAATTGTCCAAGACATACATAGTATGTTACAACATACACTGTATGTATATATATCTTGATATTAGAGATTATCAAGTACTATACAAAAAGTTCCGGGCAAGCCGGCGGCGGAAGTTTCCAAAAGAATAAACCTATAGGAAATGGGCCTGTGGCAGGCTGATTCGCCGAGCTGCGATGTTCTTTTACAAAACAAGTTGGAACCGACCACTGGAGCGAAAGCGAAGCAACCACCGTCAACTGTCTCGCAGGAAAAAACGTTGTTCATGCATTTTTGCAAAATACAGAATAGAGATGACTCAGCCGCGTACTAAAGTTGCACTACAAAGTCGCCAGTTCTCAGCTTCCAGCTCCACGGCTTGCTCCGCGTACTAAAGTTGTACTACAAAGTCGCCAGTTCTCAGCTTCCAGCTCCCCAGATACCCCGCGTACTAAAGTTGGCCAGTTCTCAGCTTCCAGCTCCACAGATTGCTCCGCGTACTAAAGTTGTACCAAAAAGTCGCCAGTTCTCATCTTACAGCTCCCCAGATACTCCGCATACTAAAGTTGTACTACAAAGTCACCAGTTTCCACAGATGCTGTGCCTGCCACGAAATCTGCACATGGAAGTTCACAAAGTGCTGCGCCTGCCACGAACTCTGCACATGGAGGCTCGCAAAGTGCTGTGCCTGCCACGAAATCTGCGCATGGAGGTTCACAAAGTGCTGCGCCTGCCATGAAATCTGCACATGGAGGTTCACAAAGTGCTGTGCCTGCAACGAAATCTGCACATGGAGGTTCACAAAGTGCTGCACCTGCCTCGAAATCCGCACATGGAGGTTCACAAAGCGCTGCACCTGCCACGAAATCTGCGCATGGAGGTTCACAAAGTGCTGCGCCTGCCATGAAATCTGCACATGGAGGTTCACAAAGTGCTGCGCCTGCCACGAAATCTGCACTTCAAGAAAAAACGCAAACATCTAATCACAATGGAGGGACGATTCCGAGCATGATCCGACCATGATCCGAGAATGACCCGAGACCGTCTTGCACACATCGTTCCGCAAAGCTTGACTGGCCAGCTTCGGAGCCACCCTGTCTATTGAAAACCACAGCATTTCGTGCCTCCGCTATCCCTCGAAAACGTATTTTGTATTGCGCCTGCCACGAAATCTGCACATGGAGGTTCACAAAGCGCTGTGCCTGCCACGAAATCTGCACATGGAAGTTCACAAAGCGCTGCGCCTGCCACGAAATCTGCACATGGAGGTTCACAAAGTGCTTTGCCTGGCACGAAATCAGCACATGGAGGTTCACAAAAGACTGTGCCTGCCACGAAATCTGCACTTCAAGAAAAAACTCAAACATCTAATCACAATGGAGGGACGATTCCGAGCATGATCCGACCATGATCCGAGAATGATCCGAGACCGTCTCGCACACATCGTTCCGCAAAGCTTGACTGGCCAGCTTCGGAGCCTTTCTTTCTATTGAAAACCACAGCATTTCGCGCGTCCGCTACCTCTCGAAAACGTATTTTGTATTGCGCCTGCCACGAAATCTGCGCGTGGAGGTTCACAAGCGCTGTGCCTGCCACGAAATCTGCACATGGAGGTTCACAAAGTGCTGCGCCTGCCACGTAAACTGGAGCTAGAGCTCCTGAAACTAGAGCTAACTGGAGAGCTAACTGGAGCTGGAGAGCTCTTGAAACTAGAGCTACCTGGAGCTAGAGCTCTTGCAACTGGAGCTAACCGGAGCTAGAGCTCTTGAAACTAGAGCTCACTGGATGATGAGTGGTGTATGATGAGTGGTGTATGATGAGTGGTGTATGATGTGTGGCGTATGATGAGTGGTGTATGATGAGTGGTGTACGATGAGTGGTGTATGATAAGTGGTGTATGATGAGTGGTGTATGATGAGTGGTGTATGATGAGTGGTGTATGATGAGCGGTGTATGATAAGTGGTGTATGATGAGTGGTGTATTGATGAGTGGCGTATGATGAGTGGTGTATGATGAGTGGTGTATGATGTGTGGTGTATGATGTGTGGTGTATTGATGAGTGGTGTATGATGAGTGGTGTATGATGAGTGGTGTATTGATGAGTGGTGTATGATGAGGGGTGTATGATGTGTGGTTTATTGATGAGTGGTGTATGATTAGTGGTGTATGATGAGTGGTGTATTGATGAGTGGTGTAAGATGAGTGTTGTATGATGTGTGGTATATGATGAGTGGTGTATGATGAGTGGTGTATGAGGAGTGGTGTATGATGAGTGGTGTATGATGAGGGGTGTATGATGAGAGGTGTTTGATGAGTGGTGTATGATAAGTGGCGTATGATGAGTGGTGTATGATGAGTGGTGTATGATGAGTTGTGTTTGATGAGTGGTGTATGATGAGTGGTGTATGATGACTGGTGTATGATGTGTGGTGTATTGATGAGTGGTGTATGATTAGTGGTGTATGATGAGTGGTGTATTGATGAGTGGTGTATGATGAGTGGTGTATGATGAGCGGTGTATTGATGAGTGGTGTATATGAACAGTTCTTGAATGTCCGTAACACGGAAGTTTCGTACACTAAACTTCCTTTGACTATCAAGTTTACCGCTTGCTCCCCTTGCTGCGCATGATAAACGTCGTGTGGTGACCAAGGTCCGGGATACAACGACTTGTTGCTTGCTCCTTCGTTCTTCATCTGAGGATGCGAGAACGATATGACAGAGTGGGAGAAGGCCAATCAATTGAGTGAACAGCAAGCTCGCGCGCGGCTGACCCAGGTTTCTCCCTGGTAGATTATAGCCAATGTACAGCGAACGTGCTTGACACAGGCAGCAGCCATGCATGCCCAAACATGTAAATGTATGGGTGTGTATGAAAATAGGGAGACCTCCCAAGGAACCCCCTGGAAGAAGAGAAATAGACCAAAATCCATTGGTTGGGTCCTTCGTGAAAATTCCATTGCGGCGGATTCAAGTTCTGCTGATTTGAATACACAACTAAGGACGTTTGCGCAATTCATGAAGTGGGTGTTTTCGACCTCACCTTTGCTATGTGGGCAGTTTGTTCTTCCGACTGGACCTGCCGTTTGTGAGTGTTTGCGGGCTTAGTTTCACCAAGGAAGGCGTTCTACTTACAATTTGAAAGCGGCCTGGCGGCCTTGTTCAGTGAAGAGTTCAGTGGACGATCCATTTGGCTCGGTTTGAAAGTACTGCTTTTCTTGCACGTTGCTGAGGATCTAATTATGTGCACCTTACGCAATGCTGAGGGTGTTCACAGCATGCGACGTGTGCGGGAAACGGAGCCATTGGTTCGAGAGGCGCTACCTACCAGCTGGTATAGGCGGTGACTGCTGATCGGCGCCTTTTGCGGAAGCCATGGAGTGGCGCTCGGGGGCCAGAGCTGTGGTTTCGATCGAGAAGGTGGAGGGTGGGGTGGCGTTGGCTGTGGTGCTGGCGTGCCGGACACCCGTTGTTTTGGTTTTGAGGCCGGAGCTCCTGCCTCATTGCCACGAGTCACGAGTTGTGGTGGTTCGCAACTTTCAGGTTGCATGGCGCCATCCTGGATGCGCCCTCGGCTTTGGGCGAGCCTGTGGTGATTTTCCAGCCTCATCTGGATTGCACCACTCCTGTTTCCACTGTGGAGCTCTTCAGTGGTTTGGGGGGTTGGCATGAAGGCATGCGTGTTGCTCAGAAGTGCACTCGAGCTTTGATCGAGACCATCAGGTTTCGGCTGCCATGGCTCATCGTTTGAAGACTGCATGACGTGTTGTCCCCCTCAGCCTTTTATGGAAAGGCTGTTGCTGGATCCGTTGGGAGCGCTGTTGTGGTGTGCGCCAACACCTCTGACAGGCTTGTGGTGCAGAGCATTGGTTTGCTCAATACGGTCGTGGCTTTGGCATCACCTCCGCGCCAGCCGTGGAGTGCTAGCGGCAACGGCTGCCTTTTGAGCCGGAGTTTGTGATGGCCCATCAGCTGGAACTGTCTGCGGGTTCTGTGGGCCAAACATGCAGTGGTAGTGGTGGCATTATTTTCTTGGCGCATAAGGAGGGGCATTGGATGATGGTGTGTCATGGTGCACCTCGTGAGCCGTTATCCGCCTTTGTGCAGTGGGGTTTGCCTCACGCCAAGCGTGAACACTTCATTGCCTTTTGGGGTGACTGCACTGAACCCTTGGGATGATGAGATTTTGGCTAAGATCAGACAACAATGGGCACACTTTCCGCGCCGATGTGACATCCACAGTACGAGGTGCCATTGCAGCTACAGCCACGGCTATTCAGCGCAATCCGGAATCCCTTGCCTTGCTGCACAATGACACACCTCTCAATTATGATGATTTCCTCTCTGAACTTGAGGTCAGTGCTTTGCAGGTCAAGTTTCGCATGATCAGTCCTGCTCACTGTGCTCCTCAGGTTGGCCAGGGTCAGGAAGATCAGGGTTTGAGACCCGTTGATTGCTCTTGCGTCAGGGTGTTTGCTCGTCATCCAAACAGGAAAGTCCTTCGATCGGGGATGGAAAGACACATGCGCCGAGGCTGTGAGGATTCTGTTGCCTGACGTTGTTGCAGCTGTTTCCTGGAGGATTGTTATCAAAGGGCTCTACCACGATGAGCAGACGCCTATTGAACGGCTTTTGCGTGATCAGATTTCCAGCTCCAACCTCGACTCCAGCTCTTCAAGGATCGCTGTGATGTCAGTGAACTCAAAGATGGCTTGGATGATGACAGCAAATTGTGGTCTCGCATGAAGAATCTCAATGATGGCCGTGTCCGCCTGGTAACGGCGGCTGAACTCAATGAGTGGAAGAAGAAGAACAATGGGGGAGTCAAGCCTAACAGCAAGCCGCCATCCCAGGCTGCCAACCGGCCAGCCAAGCGTGGCAGAGTCCAGGAGGATGAGATCTCACCTGATCTCCCACTTCGTTGTTGATAGTGATGCTCCGAGTTTTCTGCACCGTGACCGTTTTGGCACTGATGAGGAGGGACTCTGCATTATGTCTGCCCACGAAACTCGCATTTGCCTTCAGCAGAAGATTCGTTCCAGTGGTGGTCTGGCTATTTTGGTTGTGGGGAAGCAGGCCAACACCTTTGACAATTGCATCACACTTCCTGCGCATTGGAAGAAGAGTGGCGAGCCCCTTGTCCTTCGATCAGCTTTGGTCAACTTTGGGGACAAGAGTATTGATTTCCGGCCGCAAGTTCCTGTTTTGGAGGCGCCACAAGTCATTGCTACTGTGGTTGAGTTTTGCATCCTGCGCAAGCACACGGCCTCATGGTCTGAGACAGCTTTGCCCTTGAACTACCTGGGTAAACATGTCACGGTGCTTCGGGGTCCCAACCTGCTGAGTTACTGGGCCCTCAAGACTTTCGGCGATGATCGCAAGCCAGCTGCTCATTCCAAGGCCACCTCATGGCGGGGCTTTTTCAAGGTTGCTGACTCCATGCTCGACAACGTTTTGATGAAATCCGGTATTGCTGGCATTTTCATGACCCTGAATGGTGATGATCACAAGGCTGATGCTCGCTTTGTCCCAATCCCTATCACTACTGGGACTTTGGATGATGCTTGGAACAAGAGTACGGGTTGTGAGCACGCTCTTGGTGTTGCTCTGTGGGGTGACCGATTTGCAGTTCGCTGTCGTCGTGAGCATGCTGAACAGGTCAGGAAGATCATCGCCCATGCTGCTTGCATTGACTGCCCGGCTGTTGATCCTCAGGCTGATCTGTACGTTCTTCGACACGTGCCCAGCCTTCTCGTGATCAGTTGTCGCAGGCCTTGGTCGCTTCTGGTTGGGAAGCTCAGGTCATTCGTCCACAAGGGCAGGCTACGTGGATTGTTGCGGCCAAGGATCCGCCCAAGACTCAGCACGTTGGTCTCAATGGTACACTTGTCATCATTGAGCCTTCGAGGAAAGTCAAGGGCCCTTCTCTGACTCTGGTTGCCCGACATGTCCAAATGGGCGTCCAAATGCAGTTTGATGATGCCGGTCGAGTTGCTCAGGCCAGCGCTGTCTCTCGTATGGCTGAGGTCAAGTGTGAGATCCAGGCACAGATCGCTGCAGAAGTTGGAGCTCAACTCCGTCAGGCTCACGAAAAGATGGACAAGCTCAATGACACAGTTCTTGCTCTCCAGAAGGCCAATGAAGAGAAGATCAACGCGACTGCCCTGAGTGTTGAACATATGCGTGAGGAGGCATCTTTCGCCAAACAGAAGTTGCATGAGTTGGAGAAATCCAATGCGGCCACCACCCAGACTCTGGTCGCTTCTATTGAACGTCTGATGGGCCAGATGGAAAAGAACATGAACTCCAAGCTCGACACCATCAAGAGTGACGTCGTTGGCCGGCTCGCTGAGGTTGAAGAGAGTGTTGGCATGGGGAAGCACGCCCGCAAAGAAACCGATGGCGCACTGTGACGGTGGGGGCTTGGCCGCCATTTCCTCGGGGCTCGTCCTTGGGCGGCCTTTTGCCCGTTCCTCCATGTTGATGAGACTTTGGATGACTCTGGGTTTTTTCTTGCGTTACAGCGACGCTTGTTCTCAGCAGTTGTCTACCACAGTGCTGAATTTGATGCCCAATTTGCCGTGCTCGTGTTCTACATTCGAGCATACTTGCGCCAATTCGTTGCAGCGTGCAGTATTTATTTTGCTTTGACGAGTTTTGTGCTGGTGATTGCTCTTCCAATTCTACTGCCTGCCTTGGGCAGTGTGCGCGGAAGACCTTGATACACGATACCTTCTTTGGTCCTGTTCGGATTGGGGAGGCTTTGCATCCTGGACCTTTGACCATTGGTTCATTCAATCCTACGCAGCTTTGGGGGCATATGCCCACTATACAGCAATGGGGCCCAGGGATTTGGGGGGCCAGTGAGACCTCTGCCACGTCCGAGGCACTGACTAGCCTTCGCGCTGACTGTCGGAAAGCTGGCCTCTTCATATGCCCATTCGGCCATATCCACAGCCATTGCCTGACGCAGTCGCAACATCGACTCGCTTCTGTGATGGGGTTTGTTCCTTGGGTTTTGGTCTGGGTATTTATGTCGCGGTTCTCTATGGCCCGACAAAGCACCGCTCTCATGAGAACCCTTGGCCTTGCTGCAAGAGATCATGCAGACAGCCGTCAAACGAGCAGCTGTATACAAAGGTCCAGCCATCATTACGGGGGACTTCAACTCTGAGCTCCCTCATTGGCCTATGCTTGTTCGGATGGGCTGGCGTGACTTGGCAGAACACTCCTGCCTGCTTTTTGGCGGCGAGCCTGGATTTACATCTTGGAATTCCAATGGAGCTGCCAGGAAGTCTTTTGTCCTTGGTAATGATCAAGCTGCTGTGGCCATGACAGCCTGTCGGACATCATACTTTCCCATCGCATCCTGTGCTGGAGGCGCAATTCGACTTTGATATTCTGGCGCGTGATCGTATTGTTTGGCATCTGCCACGGGATTCTTCTTCTTTGCTTATTGACCCCGACACTTTTGATGGCGCCAGTGAGGTTTCCTGCAAGAAGCGTGTTAGCAAATTTGAACGCGCCATTGCTGCACATTCTCCGACAGATGCTTTGCATTGCTTTGCAGTATCCTTTGATGAGGCTCTGGCTCGAAGCAGTGTTACAACAACTGGTGATCCCTCTCCAGTTCCTCGTTCGTACCTGGGCCCTTGTCGAGGCCCGCTCTTTCGAAGGGTTCGTGCTAGGCAGGGCGAGTATCAATGCACGGTGCTCCAACCTGACCATGACTTGAGATTGAAGGTCAAACAAGTTCGTTGGCCAATCTGGAGAAACAGGACTCCAGGACCACCGCAGCCATTTGTGAGGAATTGTGGGCGGCCATTCGTGCAGCAAAAGGTTTCTCCGGAGGCTTTCCTCATTGGGCGCTTCGGAACTTGAGGATTTTTCTTCCTACTCCGTTGCCGAGTCGCCCATTTGTTTCAGAGATTTTTGCTGAACTTTCCACTCTTGCGCGATCCCAAGAACAGCTGGTTCGACTTCAGGAATGCCGGAAATTCGCTTCCGCTATGGTGACTGACTGCAATAAAGGTGGCAAGAAAGCTTTTGGTTCCATCCGGGAGTGTCAATCCCCACCTTTGTTTGCTTTTGCCCACACTCATTCTATGCAGGTTTGCCGTCTCTTTTGAGGGTTCGATGTCAGGGTGAGTTTACTTGCTTTCGAGCTGGGTTCCCTGTTTCTTTCCAGAATCAACAGGTGTTTCTCCAATCGATCGACCCACCGTTCCTTCATTTGGACGCACCTCTGAAGTTGCGTAATCAGGATTTGATGATCACTCAGAAACATTACACTGTTGATGTTCAGTTGATGTGCCAAGAAGCTGGGGGTGCCTGGTCAGCTTTTGGGGTCGCGATGACCTGAGGACGCTGAACAATGGGAGCAGGCCTGCAGTTTTGTGAATAGTTTGGAGGATCTTATCAGGACTTCACGGAAGATTCCTGGCATGAAATGCTTCGTGGGGTTAAGACAGGAAGCGCGCGTGGGAGCGATGGGTTTACTGCTGGTGACCTTCGCTCTATGCACGGGACCATTCTCCAGTGGTTGTTCCAGATTTTCAGGCTTGCTGAGTCTGGTATTGGCTGGCCGGCTCGCCTATTGCAAGCCAAGGTTACACTTTTGGCGAAGAGTGATGAAGTTCCTTTGGACCCTTGGGCCACGAGACCGATTACGGTCCGTTGGTCCCGTTCCGCTCCTTGCAGGTCCTGGCCTACCTGCGCACTTTGATGCCTGCGTCGATAGCTGGACACTTCACTCAATCGAGCGCCGACATGTTAGCGGCTTATACACTCTGCACACTTGAAGATGCCCGCGTGGCCAATGTCGAGAGGTGCGGTGCAGTTCTGGACATCATCAAACGCTGCAACGCTATACCGCGCTGGCCACTCTTTGCCTTGCTGGTTCGCATTGGGCTCCCTCGCGAATATGTTGTTGCCTTTGCTGAGGCCCTTAGGCACCTTGTTCGTCACTTGGAGATCCTGGGTCAGACATCCCCTGATGGTGTGCCTAGCAGTACAGGGATTCCAGAAGGCTGTGCCTTCGCGGTGGCTTGCGTGGCCTCCATTTCCTTTCTTGCTTCCAGAGTTGTTCAAGCTGATGACTCCACTTGTTGAGGCAGCTTTTTATGCAGACAACTGGGGTGTCATAGCTGACAGTGTCCCTGAGCTACATGATGCTCTTCAGAATTTGACTTCCACGTTGGCCGCTTGGCGCATGGATCTTTCCGTGCCTAAGAGCTGGCTTTGGGGGCCGCATGGATCAACTAGGAAGGATCTTGAGTGTGTTCAGATCGATGGCCAACACAGTTTCCTGTCTTACGAGCTGGTGCAGATCTTGGGCGCGACATGGCGTACACTGGCAAAGTTTCGAAGAAGGTGACACGCAAGCGCTGGGGCAAAGCCAAGACATGCCTCGCTAAGCTGCACACCAAACGATGGCCCGATCAGCTGGTCAAGGGAAAGCCCTCTATGGTACAGAGCTTGTTCACACTACAAACCTCCAGTGGAAGGAGCTGCGTGGGCCTATTGGCCGGTCTATGGGGTATGTGGGTTTTGGTGGATCCACTTTGCTAGCTTTGGCAGTCTTTGATCCTGACCTTGACCCTCAGTTTGCCAACTTGGTCCGTACTATGCGCTTCTGGCGCCGGTTCACGCGCATCTTCCCAGGCGTGCGAACCAGCTTTCTCAGCCACCTGTTGACTGCAGCTGCTTCTGGTAAATCTGGACTTGCCCAAGCTCTTCGCAAGACTTTCTTAGCTGTTGCGATTACACCGCTTGAAGATGGCGTATTGGTACTGGATTCAGGCCTCCGTGTGGCTTGGCTGCGCGATAGCTGGGGAGCTCTGCGCAATTTCCTGACTTTGGCGTGGCCCCAGCATGTTTGCAGGGCCCTCTCGCATCGCCGCGACTTTGATTTGACATCCTTTGATCCCGAACCTTGTCTGGCAAGCATCAAGGACACGACGCCTCAAGAGCAGGGCATATTGAGGACTGTTGTTGGTGGCAAACACGTCACGCATGATGTCTTGACTCGATACGCAGCTCAAGTCAAATCTGATCGCTGCCCTTGCTGTGCCTCCCGTGACGGTCGAGATCACAGGCTTCTTGAATGTGAGGGTCATGCGCGTATTCGCACTGATTGTGCCCTGACACTTCGGTGGTTGCGTCAACGTCCGTTGGCAACATTGCATTTTGGCTCATGCCCAGCTTTGGATGACCTCTGGTTGTGGAAACAGGAAGCTTGGTGGGGATTTTCCCTCACTACAACTGCCTTCACCATCAACGAGTGGAAAGGTATTCACGGATGGAACTGTTTCTTTAACACCCAGCGTACATTCTCCATCGCTGGTTTCGCAGTTCGGCGAGTGGCAGGGAAGAAAAGCTTTCTTGTGGCAAAGGGGCTCGTTCCAGGCATCGACCAGACACCTTACAGAGGAGAGGCCATGGCCGTGCTCTGGGCGCTCGAGAACTTCTCCCGGCTTGACCTTTT
The DNA here is from genome assembly GCA_964035705.1 of Porites rus. Lineage (NCBI taxonomy): Eukaryota > Metazoa > Cnidaria > Anthozoa > Scleractinia > Poritidae > Porites > Porites rus. The sequence goes on along the minus strand of CAXIVM010002345.1, from coordinate 5,409 downwards.
CGCTGACTGCGAGGGTGTGTTGACACGCCTTCAGAAGCTGCTTTCCAGACGAGTTTCAGTCGATGCCTATGTAAATGAGGGTCACGATGATATCTGGACACGTATTTGGTGGCACGTTTTGCAGCGTCCTCCTGACTCGATCGTGGGCCACAAGGTTAAGGCTCATGTCCGTTGGCAATCCATCTCAGACCCCGTATACAACGTGAAGAAGCTCGATTGAATGGACTGGTTGATGCTGATGCCAAGTCAGCTATCCAAAACCATCCTAGCGGGATCTTCGGTCGCTTGGAGAAGGCATCACATCAACATGCCCATCTTGTTGCTGGCGTTCGGGCTATTCACCGCTTTTGGACCACCAGCTGCAAGCAGTCTTTGGCTGAACAGCCTTCGGAACGCCTTTTGCAGGGTTGGCAACTTCCTGATCCTGCGCTTTTTGATTCCTGATGGCGATTCTGTTGATTTGGTTCCCTTTGATGTTGACACGTTGATGAGCCTAGGGTTCCCCTTCGGTCGCCTTTTTTTGTGAGAGGTCTTGTACTTGGTGGAACGCCCCTGACTTGGTGTCGGCATTCCGAACCTATTTCTATCCTAGAACTGTATGCTGACTTTTCGTTGCAGACCAGGTCGACCACGCCTGTTAGGACTTCCAAGAAGCCTTTACGATGGGAGTTGCGAGACAAATCAGTCGCTGCCGATCTTGCTCCGAAGACATGTGCTGAAATGGTTGTTTGCGGCTCAACCCGAGAATTTTCCATCGGCCTGGATCCCTCGATGCCCTTCCATGCTGGTTTTCGGATACAAGCGATACTTTGGCGGTTTTGACTGCAGGCCCAAGCTGGCCAATTCCAGTGTCGCTGCTCTGTGGCATTACCTCCATCCACCGGAGGGGAATTTACACCCGTTGACTCGTCTTTGGCCTCCAGCCTCCAAAGCTGCGCTTGGCGGCGCGTAGTTCTTTAGGATTGTCTGTGGCCCTCACGATTACTGGGGGGTCCAGCGCCACCTAATACGGGTGTGCAGCAAATCCATTGGTAGGGTGTCTCCCTATTAAAATACATACCCGTATTCCGTATACTGTATAGCCAGTAGCTGTACATTGCGCATGATACTATTGCAAAATGTTGGAAAACGCATGCTTTCCAAAGTGTGGACAATAGATGAAGAAGGACTGAAGGTGAAAGGGTCTTTGTACCCAAATTGTTGGATAGCACATGGCCCGTCCATGATTTTTGCTCAATCTACACAAAACCTTACAAACCATGGTGGTACCTGGAAAAATAATGTTGATTTGCGGATCCGCATGTTTCCAGAATATGAAGGGTCCTCAAACGAATCAAATGACGGGTCGACTTCCCACCCGTGAGCATTGCTCCCAACCAATGCGATGAACAACAGCAAAACACACAAGAGGATGCAGAAGCGGCAAGCGAGTATAGGTCAAGTTGCCCCACAACAATGAAGATTATCTTAACATCTCCGGTTCCTGTAGAGGCTGCAAAATGGGAAGCAAAAGCAGCAAAAGCAAAGATGCATTGCTGAGGCACCTCCCATTCTCGCATACCTTCGTCAAAAAGCCCAAGCTGTTGAAACCAGTCCTTTCGCATTGCAAAGATTCCACCCGAGGTCCCTGGCAGCAAACGCACGAATTCGATCTCAGCAAGAACTCCAGAAAAGTGAGATCATAGAATCCATAATGCAAAAAAATCAGGAACCATGACGACTCACATCTATGACACGGGGTTTTCTTGCCAAGGGAATTGTCTTGGATTGTATAAGCACCTTCTTTCCCTCTCTTTGGACATGAACACGTGCTCTTGCACGGTAGAGTCCAGAATTCAGGGCTTCACAGAGTTACAAAGCCTAGAACTGCTGAGAGTAACATAAAACCCGGTCAACCCCCGGAACTGCTCAATGAACCCAAAAGCAGGTTGTTGGCCGCAAGCAAACTTCAGGAGAAACAAACCCTCGTGGCAAAACAAATCAAAACAAATCTGTACCCAACTCCCCTTGTTGAAGAATTACTTTGAATGGTGATGTGTTCTGCGTTACTTTGTGTCAAGCGGATGTGGTCGCAGCTGCTCACCAAAAATGAGCCTTTGGAACAACAAACCGCTTTTCCAGAGAGGCTGACTGGCGGTTGGGGCCGAGCTGGGCCAGACCTTGCATGAACTTGCCAGAGTAACATTTACCTTTCAACAGGTACTCATTAGGCCATGCAAAGCCAAAAGTCCCAGGTGTAGGGAAGCACTGGCAACTCTTGGACAAATTACATGTTGGGGTCCGCGATCCCGCCTGGGCTGGGATAAGGCTCCGGAACGTCATTCCTGATCACCCCACCTGGATTCCTTAGACTCCCGAAAGACCAGATGAGAGGTGGAAATCCCGCATGCACAAGCAAAGAAGCAAGTTCTTCTCAGGGGAGACTCAATGGCCAAAAAGGTTGGAGTTCCGGTGTTGAACGGCGCTTCGGATTTGTGGGTTTTTGTTTCAGAGTCGCTAAGCTTCTTTGAGATGCAACTTCAACACCTTTACCAATCCACCTCGTCATTTGTGACCTTGATTGTTGCTGTGAGTTTGCAGACTTTCTGCACCACCCTCTGCGGGCTGATACCACCAAATTTGTAGGCTTATTGGCTGCTGGCGCTGACCTTGCCATTATTTGTGAGTGCCTTAAAGTCCTGCTTGGCCTCAAAGCAAGATTGCCATCAGTCCATTGATGAAAACATTGACAAAAATGAACAAAAGGAACCAGCTATCTATGATGTTACAAGCAAACAAATAAAAACTGGCAACTCAGCATGTAGCATGTTGCTTCATGGGTAATTATGACTTCAGTCCATAGAAGTTAGACAGTATCTACCCTTCAACCAAACTGACTTATTGCGGTCAGAATCAAGCATGTCCCATTCGTGAACTAATGTGTAACTAAGACACTTTTGTTGTCCTATTGCATGTACATCCCAGTTCGCTGCAGCTCCCGTACTTTGGGGACAACAGCCCCAAACCCTCCACTCTTCGAGGCCTGAGGTTTCGATCCACATTGCCAGGCTCCGTCAGACAGGCGAAGTTTATGTCCCCTTGCGGTGCTTCTTGTTGTTGGTTCTTTGTTCTGCTCAGTTCTGCTCTTTGTTCATCTCTTTTTCTTCTTTGGCTTCGCCCACTTCCTTGTTGCCCTCTGTTATGTTCACTTTCGACTCTTGACATCATGTTCACTTTGCACGTGGTGTGTTACTCCACGAAGGACGTTGATTAACCTCTAACAGAATGTTTGTTTTGGTCCTTGCGCGAGCTGGGTCATACCTTCGTCTTCTCAATACCTTGAGCTTATGAGGTCAGGTCGGCTCGGCTGCAGAGGGACGATTGAGGAAGATTTTGTAGAAACTCAATCACAGCAGTAGGGTAGGGGTCAATTCAGACTTGCAGGGAGAGGAATGCTTTGCGCAACAGCAACAAAAAGGGCATGTTTGTCTTTTTATCACTACCTCCAAGACGAGGGGTTTGTTCAGGAAGTTGAAAGCACGCCAAACGCATTCTGTTGAGAGCAACGAGAACGCATTGAAACTTGCCACTACAGCGCGTTTCTGCGGCGTGCGCACTCCGCGCTAATCGTGCATCGCGGGAATTATTTACGGGTCGTGGTCCTAGGTCTGGCCTCTGGTTTTCAGTGTCGAAGGGAGGCAAACTTGAGGCCGGGGGTTTGTGACGAAAGCTACCGTGGCTTAGAACCGGGATGTGGCGAGAGGTATCGGAGAGCGCAATTCTGTTTTTTTTATGGAAGGTCTCTGGTTGCCGTGTGTTGACCTACAGTCAAATAACCTCATGGATTGTCCTCTCACGCCTTGATCAAACGTGGGGGAGGGGGAGTTGAGCCCACCGGGAGGGTGAGGGGTAAGTTCCCCCAGAAGTGGCAGTTGCTTAACTGGACCTGATCGAAGCACCAAGTGAAGTCACACGAATGCGATCGGTGTGCGAGCGGCAGCGATGCACACCTTTTCTATGGCTGCGGATGCAGGTATTGGGCTACTAAGTCTTGAGCCTTGAGCCAAATGAATTAGGTCGAAAGCGGACTGAAGAGCTACAAACTAGTCTATACAAGATAGCAGGTGCTATACACGTATAGCGTAGACACGCCTAGGGGACCTAGGACCCTACCAAACACAAAACAGACACAAATTTTCTTCGCGTCGAAGCTTACGATTTCTAAAGTACAAAAGCTTGGATGGCAAAAAGATGCAAATGAATTACAAAAGTTCTGACCTTCGCAGAACTAGACCGTAGATGCCATTCTGGCTCATCTAGGTTGCGTCAGATAATCTTTACAAATCTACGAAAGGCATACTTGCTACATCGAACGTTCCGGAATATCGGAAATCTTCTTAATCAAGTCAAATCGTTAAATCGAAATCAAATCTATAAGGCCTTTATTTTTGATGTATCTGGGTTTATCAAAATATGCATTTAGTTCTCAGGCACTTAGCTGTGGTCTAGCCGGCATATCGGCTTCTCAGAGACTACCTACCAGTTCCAGTACCCGCGGTACCCAGGGTACCAAGATGATGATGAGGAACTGGCACACCACCATGAACTTGACGCGCCCGAGGACCAGTGGTCCGATGGCTGCCAGGAATAACTGGCCCAGCCTGCTTGACGAGCTTGTCGGTTCTGCCGAGACTGTTCCTTCAAACGTTCAACTCTATCGGCATTCTTCTCGACGCGGTTCATGGCGGAGGTCTGGCTACGAACTCTGATCTTGCGTCGACTGGCAAGTGAAAAATTGCACTGGAATGGATGGTGGAACCCAAATCACTGCTCTTCAGACACAGATCAAGATGATTCAAATGCTTAAGGAGTTCGTTGACCTTTATGGTAGTCTCTTTTTGACGAGGAGGCTGCTCGTATCCAATACGTCACGATCATCCGGAATATCGGATGTTCTTGACCGCAACGTGTGCATGTCCTTGCCGTAATTTAAGGCGATCTGCAACATGCAGCCGCAATCGGCATCCAGACCTTCCAAAGCGGCGAGCTGCTCGCTGGCGAGGGTGGAGACCTCCCAGTTATAAGTTATGCGCTTGCTCGACTCACGCTTCTTGTTCGTGGATACAAGGATGATTTGGTCAAGGATGGTGAGGACAGCTCCGGTCGCCGGATCGGCATGTCGATCGGACCGGAAGTTGCGGTTCGAGAACTGATTGGCATCACACACGATGACGTCCACCTGGTCTGCCACGGCCGTGATCAAAATCTTCGTAATGGCGTTCTTACCGGCCGTAATGCCTGACTGGAAAGCATGGGCATTGACATGAGAGGCGCAAACTCGAAGTTCAGGCGTGCGCATGCGCTTGCAGTCGTCCAAACTCCCGGTCCGGAATTTCGGACACTCGTGGAACAATGCCTCTGCATCCACTG
>CAXIVM010002342.1:0-13000 GCA_964035705.1 Porites rus | reverse complement strand
ATCGTCATCATCTTCAAAATCATCTCCTCCGTCTGGGTCGCTGTCATCCCCCGGAGGTCCAGGTGGTCCACCCCCTGACTTTGGAATCTTGAGAAGCGGAATGCCTGGACGCCCAGGATTGATTGGGTCACCTGATGAACGACCTCCACCAGGGTTGTCTCCTCCCCCTCCCGGCGGTCCACCACCACCATTGCCTGGCCCGCCCCTACCGAAGTTGCCTGACAGTGCATTTGCTGCTAATGACCCGTACCCATCATTCCAAGGACTCACCGGTTGGAAAACTGCAGCGTTAGGGGAAAATACGCTTCCGGGTTGAGACCTCATGGATGGAGTACCGAACAGATCAGCAGTTCTAAAAGATCGGACGTCATGGGCCTGGGACAAACCTGTGAGTGGTGCTTCATGTATCGGTATAGAGTCACGAACTTCGGCAGCTCCTTCCGAAACGCCTGGCACGTCATCCTTCCGTCCCTTCAATTTGAAGTTCTTTCAGGAGTTGTGCCTGGACAGATTCCGTTTCAGCTAACCGCCTCTGCAAATCTAGAGACGATTGTTGTTGCTGCGCCAAGTTCATTTCAAGGAAAGAGACTTTTTGGCCCTGCATCATTTCAAGTCCAGCGATATGTTGACGGTGGGTGGTTCATGGCCATTTCCATGAATTGATTCTGAGCCTGCTCTTGTAGAGTTTGGTATCCAGCTTCGGCTGCATTGATGAACGATCGCGCCTGAATTTTCATCTCCTCGCTTTCGGAAAATGCTTCATCAGCTTCACTTCGGAGCCCCTGTGCCGCGAGCATTAATTCTGCTCGCTGCCCCTCAAGTTGCTGACTTTGAGACGCCTGGCGCATCATCTCTGCCACCACTGCAGGAGGTGTGCTCACGAACGAAAAATTAGCCTGGTTGAATATCGGCGTGGTGTTCCCACCCGCTCCCCATCCATCAGCTGACTGTTGGATCCTCCGTCTGGTGTAGACGAGACGCCCGGATCCATCAGTGGTAGATGAAAAGCGGCGGGGTTTCCACCCACGCTCTCCCGCCCATCCGTACTTCCGTACGGCGCAGCCAGCCTCGCGAGGGCTGTTGGGTCAAGAGTCATATCCATGGCTGCGAATGACGAGGGAGCAATACTACGGGCCTATGGCTATACGGGTGATAACCTATGTTTACAGGAAATCAGCCAACAGCGCCAACCTTTTTCTTGAGCCAAATGGTCGGGGTCATGAGGTATAATGTACAATGTATACGTGGAACACTACATAAAAACAAGTACACTCTGGACACGCGCACTGCGTAACACAACACTATCACCACCACACTCAAGAAAAGTCTGAGACAACGGTGGTGTTTATATATATATACACACAGTATACAGATGTATACAGTATATATGATGTACCTTATAGCTCACCTTTGAGTCACTCTGTCATCCTTGACACTGTTTAAAATGAGCGTCCGAAGGCCCGGGTGGTGAGCAGCCCTGTTTGCAGCGCAGCTAGGAGGTGCTGTCCAGCCTCTTTCGAGACTAGCAACACATTGGACTCCTCGGTTCAGCCACCAAAATGGAGCGGAACCACGTAGATTTAAAAAAGGCAAGGAGTAATGCCCTCTGTCCTCCTACCTAGACTCCACGACTCCAATTGTTGGCGTCAAAACAACGACGAAAGGCATGTGACATGACCGAAAGGAAACACCGATTTGCAAGACTGGCATCGATCACCTTCGGGAGCCTTGGCTGGCAGCTGGACAAACCACAAGCATCTTGTAGCAGGTCTTATGGCAGCTTGAGCAACTGTCATCTTGTTTTTCCTGCCTTTCGCCAAAAATTGCCAAGAAGCTCTTCGTCCGCCGCCTGCAAGCCATGAGTTGCTAAGAGCTGCCTTGCTGCGAGGCGGATGACCTGCAGCGTGTCGGAAACGACATTCCACGTCCCGCAAGCACAGCACAAAAGCAAGCCAAGAGAAGAAAACAGCTGCATGACTGAATGACAGGCAGGGATCACCCTGCAAAAGCGTTTCAAACCTCATTCACCCGGGTTCCAATTGCAATCTGGGCGCTTGAGAGTCTGCCCGAAGGTCGTGACCGGCAAACTCAAAGGCCTTTCAGTGTCAAAGCATGATAGCTAAGGTAGCTAAGAGATGCCAGAAGTGGAGGGCGGCTTTTGGTGAAACTCAGATTGGTTTAGAGTCTAGTCTAGGCATTTCTCCCTGCGATGCAGGTGCAGATGAAAAAAGAACCACACATAGGAAGCACACCTTGAAGGAGGCTGATACTGCATCCATAACTGTGGAGCGGTCACATCGCAATTCTGGCCTGAGAGTCATACTGTCATACGGCACACGGGCATGCAATTCAGTGTTTCCAATGCAGGTGTAACAGCAATGACTCACAATTGCCGCCGCAGTTTTCCAGTGCTTTGTCGTTTCCTGCTGTCTGCAGCTCCATGGAACCCTTCTAGCACCAAGCCACGATGCATGCTGAAGGGCCTGAGGGTGCCTTTTGGCAGCCAGGATGACCACCTGACGAAAGCTGAAGCAATATAGAGTCTCAGAAGCCACCCGCCATCACCGTGCTCAAACGGATTGCCTCTTGCACATTTTGCAACCGCGAAGAAACGTGCTTCAAGGCTTGTCCTCGCAAATTCAGGCACATCGTTCTGTGTGACTCATGGGGTCGTACTAGTCGTGTTGGCGCTGCGACAATGCTGCAAGTCAAAACCCACCAAATGGATCAAAATGGACTCTCAAACCTCGTCAACCAAGTCACCTGATTATCAAAAACCCCTTACAGTCCAAATATTAAATATTGCTGCGGCTGCAGCACGGTGACCAAGAAAGCAAAATGGACAAGAAAAGTGTGACATGGTGAGTTCGACTTTGACAAGCTGGAGTTGGCTTCCTTATGTGCTGTGCACGTTGGAGTGTGGTGCAGGGAAGTGCGTGGCTCCCGCGAGCCATCAACTCGAAGCTGTGTGCACTCTGTCAGCCAATGATAAGAGCATCAACTTTCCAAAAAAATGAAAGAATATTCTATGTGCAAAGAATAATTCAAAGTATTTGGTTTTTGTGACTTGGAACATATTCTAGGTGCATACCAAATGTCTTTTTTCATATTCTATCTCGTGCTCCGTCACTATATATTGAGATTGTGCATCGTACATCTTCGCACTGTGACAGCCAAAAGCACACAATCATACTTTGGCAGCTTGTCCAACCAACAGCGGTTGACGTGTTTATTATGTTGTATCAATCAACTCAACAACACATTTCATACAATTATATTCTAATTGTGGCACCTGCAACTCCATACTGTTTGCACTTAGAATATGAACCAACAAAGCTTTTTCGATTTGGTTCATTATCTATCTGTGTGTCCGTTGCTATACAGTAATCTAATATACAGTAAACAAACGCTCGCCCCCCATCGGGTTGGTACACACGGCTCAGCTTCTGCTCCTGAGACCTGTACAGCAGACTTCACCACCTCCTGGTCGTCTCTCAGCTCAGTGGCCGCAAACCTCGGAAAGCAGGCAAATAAACAATGGACAATGGTCGTAAAGTCTGCCTTCAGGTTACGAAACCGTACGACAGTCTTGGGCTCAGAAGTTGGAAGGAGGAAGGTTTGAACCCTGCAATAATCGAAGCCGTCGTTCCATCAAGGAACTGGAAGAGTTCAAGGCAAACAAAGCTTTGATGGGAGCATGGAATTCAAGCCAGGCTCCATAAGCTTTGCTCATTCCCAGCTGGACTTGTTTTAGCCAACAGGCCACCCACAACAGAAAGTCGAGCGCTAATTGGTTTCTGCATGGCATCTGGCTATAGGTCAGCTGCGTCAAAAACAAAACCAAGCATTATGCAATTATGCCAAATATCCGGGGGACACTGAGGATGCTACATTCAGACGGCATGTGCGGTGGAGAGGGAGGAAGGAAGGAAGGAAGGAAGGAAGGAAGGAAGGAAGGCGATGTTTTCTTTTACATTTGGACCGAGTAGGGCTCTGCTTGAGTGTGGCCCCCTCAAGGCCAGCTGATGCACTTAGCCTTAGGCATCACATGCGCTCGTGCTGATAGTGCGCCATCGGTGTCGACCGGCGTATATGTTCCTTTAGCTGGAGTGCAAAGGTCTCTTCTTTGCTTTTGGTCAGGGATTTGCAGCGTGCTTGGCGGCATTGGGAGTCGGGATTTGATACAGTATATGCCAGGGCTCTGTCTTTGTGAACCTGGCCCGGAAGTGGTCTGCAGGCACTTGGTGCTCCGTCCAGGCGCACCAGAATCTTCTTCAGCAACATGGAGTTGTGCACAAAATGAGCCAATCAAAATCTCACTTGCTTTTTTGGTGTTGTGGCTTGTGGTCCATAATTCTAACCTTTATGGCTTCCGCTTTCTTCCAAGAGACAGTACGCCCTCGCTGTGCACCCTTTGCGAGGCTCCTGCTTGTCAGGCCGGACATGCCTGCTAGCAAGCGGGTCGGACATTCCCGAGGTGAGCTGTCAGTGGTGCGCTTCCTGGCAAGGTGAGAAAATGAGCTGGAAGGTTGCCAGCGCCATGCTCAATGACTACGGAAGGCACGTTTGGCAGCCTTTTTGCGGCTTTGCATTTCTCCGCACTGGACACTGCCAAGGAGCGAATGCAGTTGCGCACGATTGCAAAAACATGTTGGTGTTCAAGCTGAGGACCTGTCGACTCTGGCTTTCGGATAAGAGAGGATTTGAGGGGGCCTTGGACGAGCAGCTTAGCAGTTGGGCTGTTCAATCCGGCAGCTGCTTCATGTGCCTGAACAGTGGATCCAAAGCGGATATCCACTGAAGGTGGCATTTTCCCTTGCTGCTTTGCATCACATCATAATAGGAATGACAAGCGCATCCGAAAGAAAGAAGGAAAGAATGAAAGAAAGAAAGCTAGTAAACAAACAAAAGCTGCTAGGCTGGGACGCAGAAAAGCTCAGGCTTCTTCAAGTGAGCTCCCCCCGCCTGAGGCTGGGGAGGGCTTCCCTGACGAGCCCCGCATGATTGATTTGGTTACTAGATTCCTTGGGAAACTGAACTTGCTTGCAATCTATATAGAGCTCATTTTTTTGTGATGACACGCGTCTTCAACAGTGTTCGCAAATACGAGCAAGCCAGCCAGCCGGCCAGCAAGCAAGCAAGCAAGAAAGCAGGCAGTTGTCTTGAGTTCTGCCCCACAACAATAAAACGATCAACTTTGAGATGTATATAGTACGCACCCCTCCATTCAGACATGGCACTGTATTGCGCATCCATCTTGGCTCACCGCCATCAAAACGATGCCACGCTGAGCTCGCAACCTGACATCCAATCTACACTCTACCCATTGCACCCCAATCGCCGAAAAATGTTCAATTGCCAAGGCATGGCTACTGCTAGTAACAAGAAAAGCTAGTAACAAAGGGCATCGCTACTAGGAGCGGCGCCTGTTTGAAGCAAACTCCAAGGCCAGGCCGGAGCCCTGGACCGCTTTGAGCACCACCTCTTCATCATCTCGTAATTTTGGAGAGGCGTGCTCCAAAGCTAGGCCACTGGTCTGAACTGCCCGTAGGACCTCAAAACGCCAACAGGCCAACATCAATTGGTTTCGAAGAGAAGCATCTGCCTGCCTCCGATGCAAATCCCATTTCTACGCCAAGAAACTATCTCCTTGTTGTCTTTGAGCTCTGGCAGTACAAACCTGAAAAAGCTCGAAAAGCCAAAGAACGGCCGATCTGCTAATGCCCTCCCAGTCTGCTGTCCTCAACGCACCCCCAGTTTGGGCCACGCAGGTCAGCACCAGCTCCAAATCCTACAGCACCGTCAACTCCAAATGGACGAGACGAGTGAGATGATAAGATGATATGGAACAAAAGGCCCCCAAACAAACGTCGAAAACATGCTTGTAGGACGGAAGGATGCTTCAGACAGAGGGTTCCCTGAAGACATTTGAGTCATTTAGAATACTTTGAGTTCCAATTGCACTTTTGACTCTTGACAAGGGAGGTGGGGGTGGGGGGTAATAAGCATACCTGAGCCCATTTAACTTTTCAGGACTAGCTTTGTGGATCTTCATGAAGGATTTGCCGTTTTTTTTCGTTGGTTGCTTTGTGTTTAGTTCTGTTGTTGCGGCTGTATGGCTGCATGGTCGGTCACACGAGTTTTGTTTTCCGGGTCCAGTCCACTACTACCTTTTTTCCAGGTCGACTGTGCGTACTGAGGCTCCTCGATCGATTTGGAGTGCCACTTCAGGCAAGAGGTTTGGGTCCAGAGCTGTTGAACATTGCGTTAGATCCGGATCGCTTTGAGCTAAACTTCGCTCGTCTCTCGAAGAATTTCATGAAATGTTGTTGAGACCATGGGCGACAGTGGTCAGAATATGTGGAAGCACCTTTCGCAAGAGGAAATTGAGGAGAACAAACCATCTACGCAGATGCCAAAGACTCCATAGAACACCACAAACTTCTAGCCATGCACAGCCTCAACAAGGGTCCAGGGAAGAACGAGTTTTGAGAGCGCACAAGCACTTTGGACTGTGACAAGGTGTCAACCTTGAACGCTGACTCAGACTCACTGAAGCGCTGATTTCGTGAAGGGTGGCAAAACACCACGCTTGCCAATACAAACACACGTGTCAAATTGATTCATGGGCTTCCAAAGGTAAAGCAAGCCTCCGGCTCATATTTTCCGCCATGACTGAGTTTACTTCAAAACGCAATTCTATCGGGGGGATTCACCTACTGCACCATGACATGTATCACATCTGGCAACTTGCAACTTCCTGTCGCGCGGTTTTAGAAAATCCGTCTTCAATGGAACGAACAATTTTTTTGTACTGATATAGCATTGCTTTGATGCTCTCCCCAGGCAGGCTCAGTGTGCAACAGTGTTTCTTGACCACTGACTGAAGCTGACGGTCAGAACCCCCGGTGTGCAACCTCAAATGATGTAATAGATTGACTGGCTAGTTGACTGACTTGCCTCTGTCAATCACTAAAATTACTGCCGGTCATTGTCAGCGGGAGGCATCGAACATTTCGAGTACGGCTCTCCTGCTGCATTTCTGCAGGTGCGAGGGGCAGAATAGCACCACACCTCGCAGCCACCCCAAGAGCGTGTTGATGTGAAGAAGTGGCCACCTCAGGACCTTGTAACAACTTGCATTGCAAGCTTAAGACTTCCTGCGCCCCAGATATGAGAACGCTGGCTGAATAGTATTTTAATGCTTTACATGTTTTCCACAAGCTTAGTCTTCAGTTGCGTGTTGTGCATACCTATATATCTATATGAGTGGCGGACGAAACTTCTTTGTTTCCGCAGTGCCTAAAATATTTTGGGTCGGCCCCTATCGGTTTTCAGTGCTGTGCACTCACTCGCTGAAGTGTGCCGCAAAACACTAAATCATTATGTGTGGGAAGGTCATTGGTATCGCTTTCAAGGGTGGCATAGCTAGCAGGAGTAGCAGCAGCAGTAGCAGTAGCACTAGTAGTAGCAGTAGTAATAGTAGTCGTAGTCGTAGTCATCCTAGTAGTTGTCCTAGTAGCCGTAGTAGTGGCAGTGGTGGGAGAGGTAGTAGTAGTAGTAGTTAGTAGTAGTTAGTAGTAGTTAGTAGTAGTTAGTAGTAGTTAGTAGTAGTTAGTAGTAGTTAGTAGTCGTTAGTAATAGTTAGTAGTAGTTAGTAGTAGTTAGTACTAGTTAGTACTAGTTAGTAGTAGTTAGTAGTAGTTAGTACTAGTTAGTACTAGTTAGAACTAGTTAGTACTAGTTAGTCCTAGTTAGTACTAGTTAGTAGTAGTTAGTAGTTGGTAGTAGTTAGTAGTAGTTAGTAGTAGTTAGTAGTAGTTAGTAGTAGTTAGTAGTAGTTAGTAGTTAGTAGTTAGTAGTAGTGAGTAGTTAGTAGTTAGTAGTTAGTAGTAGTAGTCGTCGTCGTCGGAGTTGGGCGCGCAAAGGGGTGTAAACCGTTCAAGTATGTGGTGTCGGTAGGGTATGAGTAAAACTCCCCATTTATATAGACCCAAACTCCGATAGCATTGCGCAAATCAACTTGCAGCTGCTGGACACTTGCCCTAACACGAAATATCCCCGGCGCACCCGCCCCTTGCTCACGTGCTTTCCTGCTTAGTTCCAAACGAACCTCTGCCAAACAACCAGTCGCCCACAGCACCACTGGCATCAAAAATGATGGTTCCAAAGCCTGAACCTAACAAGATGGAGCCCACGAACCCGGATGCAAACACGTTCGAAAAGCTATATACATATGTCCAAATGACACTCTTGTAGGACACTCTAATGGGACACTCTTGTGGGACACTCTTGTAGGACACTCTTGTGGGTCACTCTTGTAGGACACTCTTGTGGAACACTCTTACAGGACACTCTTGCGGGACACTTTTGTGGACACTCTTGTAGGACGCTCTTGTGGGACACTCTTGTAGGACACTCTCGTGGGACACTCTTGTAGGACACTCTTGTGGGTCACTCTTATGGGACACTCTCTTGTGAGACACTCTTGTAGGACACTCTTGTGGGTCACTCTTACACGACATTCTTGTAGGACACTCCTTGTGGGACACTCTTGTAGGAAACTCTTGTGGGATACTCTTGTGGGACACTCTTCTGGGACTCTCTTGTAGGACACTCTTGTGGGACACTCCTTGTGGGACACTCTCATAGGACACTCTTGTGGGTCACTCTTATGGGACACTCTTGTCGGACATTCTTGTAGGACACTCTTTCAGGACACTCTTGTGGGTCACTCTTATAGGACACTCTTGTCGGAAATTCTTGTGGGACACTTTTGTGGGACACTCTTGCAGGACACTCTTGTGGGGCACTCTTGTGGGACACTCTTGCAGGACACTCTTGTGGGACACTCTTGCGCGACACTCTTGTGGGACACTCTTGTAGGACACTCTTGTAGGACACTCTTGTGGGACACTCTTGTGGGACACTCTGGTGTGACACTCTTGTAGGAAACTCTTGTGGGACACTCTTGTAGGACACTCTTGTGTGACACTCTTGTAGGAAACTCTTGTGGGACACTCTTGTAGGACACTCTTGTGGGACACTCTTATAGGACACTCTTGTGGGAAACTCTTGTGGGACACTCTTGTAGGACACACTCTTGTGGGACACTCTTATAGGACACTCTTGTGGGACACTCTTGTAGGACACTCTTGTGGGACACTCTTGTGGGACACTCTTGTGGGACACTCTTGTAGGAAACTCTTGTGGGACACACTTGTAGGACACTCTTGTGGGACACTCTTACAGGACACTCTTGTGCGACACTCTTCTGGGACACTCTTGTGGGACACTCTTGTGGGACACTCTTGTAGGACACTCTTGTAGGACACTCTTGCGCGACACTCTTATAGGACACTCTTGTGGGAAACTCTTGTGGGACACTCTTGTAGGACACTCTTGTGGGACACTCTTATAGGACACTCTTGTTGGACACTCTTGTAGGACGCTCTTGTGGGACACTCTTGTGGGACACTCTTGTAGGAAACTCTTGTGGGACACTCTTGTCCTCCAAAAGTCACGCTTCGAGGCTGCAAGATGAGCGTTTCGTACGAGACTTCCTCCAAAAGTCACACGAGGTTCACAAAGTGCTGCGCCTGCCACGAAATCTGCACATGGAGGTTCACAAAGTGCTGTGCCTGCCACTAAAAGTGACAATATCATCTCATGTGAGCTTCAACGGAGGTTCACAAAGTGCTGTGCCTGCCACGAAATCAGCACATGGAGGTTCACAAAGCGCTGTGCCTGCAACGAAATCTACACATGGAGGTTCACAAAGTGCTGTGCCTGCCACTAAAACTGACAATATCATCTCACGTGAGCTTCAACGGAGGTTCACAAAGTGCTGTGCCTGCCACGAAATCAGCACATGGAGGTTCACAAAGTGCTGCGCCTGCCACGAAATCTACACATGGAGGTTCACAAAGTGCTGTGCCTGCCACGAAAAGTGACAATATCATCTCATGTGAGCTTCAACAAAATTTGCACCACACCACACGTTTGGAATGATTTCGACCCGTGCTGAGCACACTCCATCCACCAAAATCACCATTTCAGCTGAGACTTGTCACGAAAACCGAGCTTCGATGCCACACCCTGAAACGCAAATCCCAATGGCACGGCCACATCCAACACCCCCTAAAACACGACTCTCCAAACGCTAATCCGAATGGAACTGCGCAGCAATCTGCGGATCTCACAAAACGCTGCGCCTGTGCAGCCAAGTGCATCACGCTTCTTGTGCGACATGTCATTGTCATGCAAATCACAATGGAATAGCGGCGCAAACTGACATGTGACACATCCATGCAAAGTCACTTGCAAAAGCTTCCCCCAATGGCAGCGCCTTAGCGCCCTACTGCGGTCACTTGCGGACGGTTGAGGACGGTTGCGGACGTAGAAACAATGGGTCGCGAAAAAGGCTCTACCCCCAGACCCCCAAAGTTAAACGAGAACCCTTCGCTACGCATTCGGGAACAAGATGGAGCCCACGAACCCGAATGCAAACACGTTCGAGAACTCTTGTAGGACACTCTTGTGAGACACTCTTGTGGGACACGGTTGCGGGACACTCTTGTAGGAGACTCTTGTGGGATATCTTGTGGGACACTCTTGTGGGACACTCTTGTAAGACACTCTTATGGGACACTCTCTTGTGAGACACTCTTGTAGGACACTCTTGTGGGTCACCCTTACACGACACTCTTGCGAGACACTCTTGTAGGACACTCTTGTGGGTCACTCTTACACGGCGCTCTTGTATGACACTCCTTGTGGGACACCCTTGTAGGAAACTCTTGTGGGATACTCTTGTGGGACACTCTTGTGGGACACTCTTGTAGGACACTCTTGTGGGACACTCTTGTGAGACACTCTTGTAGGACACTCTTGTGGGTCACTCTTACAGAACACTCTTGTGGGACACTCTTGTGGGACACTCTTGTAGGACACTCTTGTGGGTCACTCTTACAGGACACTCTTGTGGGACACTCTTGTGGGACACTCTTGTAGGACACTCTTGTAGGGCACTCTTCAGGGACACTCTTGCAGTACACTCTTGTGGAACACTCTTGTAGGACACTATTGTGGGTCACTCTTGTAGGAAACTTTTGAGGAGCACTCTTACAGGACACCTCTTGTGGGACACTCTTGTAGGACACTCTTGTGGGACACTCTTGTGGGACACTCTTGTAGGAAACTCTTGTGGGATACTCTTGTCTTGTAGGACACTCTTGTGGGTCACTCTTACAGGACACTCTTGTGGGAGACTCTTGTGGGACACTCTTGTAGGACACTCTTGTAGGGCACTCTTCAGGGACACTCTTGTGAGACACTCTTGTAGGACACTCTTGTGGGACACTCTTGGGGGTCACTCTTGCAGGACACTCTTGTAGGACACTCCTTGTGGGGCACCCTTGTAGGGCACTCTTGTGGGACGACACTCTTGTGGGACACTCTTGTAGGACACTCTTGTGGGACACTATTGTGAGACACTCTTATAGGACTCTCTTGTGGGACACTCTTAAGCGACACTCTTGTGAGACACTCTTGTAGGACACTCTTGCGGGTCACTCTTGTAGGACACTCTTGTAGGACACTCTTGTGAGAAACTCTTGTAGGACACTCTTGTGGGACACTCTTACAGGACACTCTTGTGGGACACTCTTTTGAGACACTCTTGTAGGACACTCTTGTGGGTCACTCTTACACGACACTGTTGTGGGAAACTCTTGTGGGACACTCTTGTAGGGCACTCTTCAGGGACACTCTTGTGAGACACTCTTGTGGGACACTTTTGTAGGACACTCTTGTGGGTCACTCTTGTAGGAAAAATCTTCAGGAGCACTCTTACAGGACACCTCTTGTGGGACACTCTTGTAGGACACTCTTGTGGGACACTCTTGTGGGACACTCTTGTGGGACACTCTTGTAGGAAACTCTTGTGGGACACTCTTGTAGGACACTCTTGTAGGACACTCTTGTGGGACACTCTTGTGGGACACTCTGGTGTGACACTCTTGTAGGAAACTCTTGTGGGACACTCTTGTAGGACACTCTTGTGTGACACTCTTGTAGGAAACTCTTGTGGGACACTCTTGTAGGACACTCTTGTGGGACACTCTTATAGGACACTCTTGTGGGAAACTCTTGTGGGACACTCTTGTAGGACACTCTTGTGGGACACTCTTATAGGACACTCTTGTGGGACACTCTTGTAGGACACTCTTGTGGGACACTCTTGTGGGACACTCTTGTGGGACACTCTTGTAGGAAACTCTTGTGGGACACTCTTGTAGGACACTCTTGTGGGGCACTCTTATAGGACACTCTTGTGGGACACTCTTCTGGGACACTCTTGTAGGACACTCTTGTGGGACACTCTTGTGGGACACTCTTGTAGGACACTCTTGTAGGACACTCTCAGTCCTGCGAGCGTTTCGTACGAGACTTCCTCCAAAAGTCACATGAGGTTCACAAAGTGCTGCGCCTGCCACGAAATCTGCACATGGAGGTTCACACAGCGCTGTGCCTGCCACGAAATCTGCACATGGAGGTTCACAATGCGCTGCGCCTGCAACGAAATCTACACATGGAGGTTCACAAAGTGCTGCGCCTGCCACGAAATGTGACAATATCATCTCATGTGAGCTTCAACGGAGGTTCACAAAGTGCTGTGCCTGCCACGAAATCTGCACATGGGAGGTTCACAAAGTGCTGCGCACAAAAAGAAATCTGCACATGGAGGTTCACAAAGCGCTGTGCCTGCCACGAAATCTACACATGGAGGTTCACAAAGTGCTGTGCGTGCCACGAAAAGTGACAATATCATCTCATGTGAGCTTCAACAAAATTTGCACCACACCGTCACCACACCACACGTTTGGAATGATTTCGACCCGTGCTGAGCACACTCCCCATCCACCAAAATCGCCATTTCAGCTGAGACTTGTCACAAAAACCGAGCTTCGATGCCACACCCTGAAACGCAAATCCCAAT
>CAXIVM010002341.1:0-31172 GCA_964035705.1 Porites rus | reverse complement strand
AAGACCTCATTTTACTGAAGTTGGTCATACAAAAACACGATTCAAGAAGGTCAAGGACCAGGTTTTACTGGGTCAGACTGGACAGAAGCGGGGCAGAACGACCTGGTGCAGACTAGGAGCGGAACGACCCTCCCTCGACTCCGCAGGTGGCGTCAGAAGCGCGCCGAAGAGGAATTTGCGCGGCGAGCAGTGGCAGAAGAGAAGCATCTTGGCATCGTGTCGCCGTCGTATTTCCTACCCAGCTCCGTGGTTGGACCCAATTGATGTGGTTGACCGGGCCCGGGGATGGGTTTTCTTACTGATGTGTGTGTGTGTGTGTCCACCCCTGGACAAAGGGTTTTCCACCGCCACTTCCTTCACAGATTTTCCACCACCTTTCACATGCAGGGGCGTCAGGCTCGACACACCTACCTGACGCAACGAAGCTATGGTGTGTCGAGGGAAGCAGTCAGAGACGTCTGACTGTGTACCTGCACAACTTTTGAACAAGCTGTCACCCTACTTTTTCACTTTTTGTTTCATGGTTCTTCATGCTTCCACCCCAAAAAACAGGTCTCCCCATTTTCCACCGCAGTTCTCAACCGCTCGTGAGATGCAGCCGACCGCGTGAGAGTTAGCCACTGCAGTCACGCACAAACAACTTGTTCAACCTTCAAGTGAACTGACTTTCTCGCCATGCCGTTCTCTCACCATTTTCGACCTGGGAACTGAGTTCACTGAATACAAGTGTCAGAGTGTGTTTCGCTCAGGCCGTCCCACTCGGGTGCTGAGTGTGATCCCCGTCACAGGGGCGCCGTTTTTTGCATCGGAATTCAACAACCCCAACGTACCGCTTCCACTGGACCTTCACCGGAAGTCACGGCCACCCCCATAGAATCAACTGATGCATTGGCCGCCGGGCCCAAACACGGCAGCTTTCTCTTCCACCGACTTTCTGATCAGTCTTGCACGTCGTTTTCTGCATGATCTCACATATTGCACGCGTTTGGATTTGTGCCGTGACCTTTTCGTCAGCAAACTCAAGCTTGTACACTGGAGTTCTCAACTCTAATTCGTGATGCATGACCACACCTGACATCAAGACTCCACACCATTCGAAAATATACATTTCCACACTCCAGCGCTGAAGCTGCTGCTGCCGAGCTAGTGAGGCTCTATGTCCAAAAAGGACACAACCACCACGCGTGCCACCGTTTTTTGAAAAAGCGCCGACAACGGCGATCTGTGTGTGTGTCCACCCCTGGACAAAGGGTTTTCCACCGCCACTTCCTTCACAGATTTTCCACCACCTTTCACATGCAGGGGCGTCAGGCTCGACACACCTACCTGACGCAACGAAGCTATGGTGTGTCGAGGGAAGCAGTCAGAGACGTCTGACTGTGTACCTGCACAACTTTTGAACAAGCTGTCACCCTACTTTTCCACTTTTTGTTTCATGGTTCTTCATGCTTCCACCCCAAAAAACAGGTCTCCCCATTTTCCACCGCAGTTCTCAACCGCTCGTGAGATGCAGCCGACCGCGTGAGAGTTAGCCATTGCAGTCACGCACAAACAACTTGTTCAACCTTCAAGTGAACTGACTTTCTCGCCATGCCGTTCTCTCACCATTTTCGACCTGGGAACTGAGTTCACTGAATACAAGTGTCAGAGTGTGTTTCGCTCAGCCGTCCCACTCGGGTGCTGAGTGTGATCCCCGTCACAGGGGCGCCGTTTTTTGCATCGGAATTCAACAACCCCAACGTACCGCTTCCACTGGACCTTCACCGGAAGTCACGGCCACCCCCATAGAATCAACTGATGCATTGGCCGCCGGGCCCAAACACGGCAGCTTTCTCTTCCACCGACTTTCTGATCAGTCTTGCACGTCGTTTTCTGCATGATCTCACATGTTGCACGTTTGGATTTGTGCCGTGACCTTTTCGTCAGCAGAACTCAAGCTTGTACACTGGAGTTCTCAACTCTAATTCGTGATGGCATGACCACACCTGACATCAAGACTCCACACCATTCGAAAATACACATTTCCACCCTCCAGCGCTGAAGCTGCTGCTGCCGAGCTAGTGAGGCTCTATGTCCAAAAAGGACACAACCACCACGCGTGCCACCGTTTTTTGAAAAAGCGCCGACAACGGCGATCTGTGTGTGTGTGTCCACCCCTGGACAAAGGGTTTTCCACCGCCACTTCCTTCACAGATTTTCCACCACCTTTCACATGCAGGGGCGTCAGGCTCGACACACCTACCTGACGCAACGAAGCTATGGTGTGTGAGGGAAGCAGTCAGAGACGTCTGACTGTGTACCTGCACAACTTTTGAACAAGCTGTCACCCTACTTTTCCACTTTTTGTTTCATGGTTCTTCATGCTTCCACCCCAAAAAACAGGTCTCCCCATTTTCCACCGCAGTTCTCAACCGCTCGTGAGATGCAGCCGACCGCGTGAGAGTTAGCCACTGCAGTCACGCACAAACAACTTGTTCAACCTTCAAGTGAACTGACTTTCTCGCCATGCCGTTCTCTCACCATTTTCGACCTGGGAACTGAGTTCACTGAATACAAGTGTCAGAGTGTGTTTCGCTCAGCCGTCCCACTCGGGTGCTGAGTGTGATCCCCGTCACAGGGGCGCCGTTTTTTGCATCGGAATTCAACAACCCCAACGTACCGCTTCCACTGGACCTTCACCGGAAGTCACGGCCACCCCCATAGAATCAACTGATGCATTGGCCGCCGGGCCCAAACACGGCAGCTTTCTCTTCCACCGACTTTCTGATCAGTCTTGCACGTCGTTTTCTGCATGATCTCACATGTTGTTTGGATTTGTGCCGTGACCTTTTCGTCAGCAGAACTCAAGCTTGTACACTGGAGTTCTCAACTCTAATTCGTGATGCATGACCACACCTGACATCAAGACTCCACACCATTCGAAAATACGCATTTCCACCCTCCAGCGCTGAAGCTGCTGCTGCCGAGCTAGTGAGGCTCTATGTCCAAAAAGGACGCAACCACCACGCGTGCCACCGTTTTTTGAAAAAGCGCCGACAACGGCGATCTGTGTGTGTGTCCACCCCTGGACAAAGGGTTTTCCACCGCCACTTCCTTCACAGATTTTCCACCACCTTTCACATGCAGGGGCGTCAGGCTCGACACACCTACCTGACGCAACGAAGCTATGGTGTGTCGAGGGAAGCAGTCAGAGACGTCTGACTGTGTACCTGCACAACTTTTGAACAAGCTGTCACCCTACTTTTCCACTTTTTGTTTCATGGTTCTTCATGCTTCCACCCCAAAAAACAGGTCTCCCCATTTTCCACCGCAGTTCTCAACCGCTCGTGAGATGCAGCCGACCGCGTGAGAGTTAGCCACTGCAGTCACGCACAAACAACTTGTTCAACCTTCAAGTGAACTGACTTTTTTCTCGCCATGCCGTTCTCTCACCATTTTCGACCTGGGAACTGAGTTCACTGAATACAAGTGTCAGAGTGTGTTTCGCTCAGCCGTCCCACTCGGGTGCTGAGTGTGATCCCCGTCACAGGGCGCCGTTTTTTGCATCGGAATTCAACAACCCCAACGTACCGCTTCCGCTGGACCTTCACCGGAAGTCACGGCCACCCCCATAGAATCAACTGATGCATTGGCCGCCGGGCCCAAACACGGCAGCTTTCTCTTCCACCGACTTTCTGATCAGTCTTGCACGTCGTTTTCTGCATGATCTCACACGTTGCACGTTTGGATTTGTGCCGTGACCTTTTCGTCAGCAGAACTCAAGCTTGTACACTGGAGTTCTCAACTCTAATTCGTGATGCATGACCACACCTGACATCAAGACTCCACACCATTCGAAAATACACATTTCCACCCTCCAGCGCTGAAGCTGCTGCTGCCGAGCTAGTGAGGCTCTATGTCCAAAAAGGACACAACCACCACGCGTGCCACCGTTTTTTGAAAAAGCGCCGACAACGGCGATCTGTGTGTGTGTCCACCCCTGGACAAAGGGTTTTCCACCGCCACTTCCTTCACAGATTTTCCACCACCTTTCACATGCAGGGGCGTCAGGCTCGACACACCTACCTGACGCAACGAAGCTATGGTGTGTCGAGGGAAGCAGTCAGAGACGTCTGACTGTGTACCTGCACAACTTTTGAACAAGCTGTCACCCTACTTTTCCACTTTTTGTTTCATGGTTCTTCATGCTTCCACCCCAAAAAACAGGTCTCCCCATTTTCCACCGCAGTTCTCAACCGCTCGTGAGATGCAGCCGACCGCGTGAGAGTTAGCCACTGCAGTCACGCGCAAACAACTTGTTCAACCTTCAAGTGAACTGACTTTCTCGCCATGCCGTTCTCTCACCATTTTCGACCTGGGAACTGAGTTCACTGAATACAAGTGTCAGAGTGTGTTTCGCTCAGCCGTCCCACTCGGGTGCTGAGTGTGATCCCCGTCACAGGGGCGCCGTTTTTTGCATCGGAATTCAACAACCCCAACGTACCGCTTCCACTGGACCTTCACCGGAAGTCACGGCCACCCCCATAGAATCAACTGATGCATTGGCCGCCGGGCCCAAACACGGCAGCTTTCTCTTCCACCGACTTTCTGATCAGTCTTGCACGTCGTTTTCTGCATGATCTCACATGTTGCACGTTTGGATTTGTGCCGTGACCTTTTCGTCAGCAGAACTCAAGCTTGTACACTGGAGTTCTCAACTCTAATTCGTGATGCATGACCACACCTGACATCAAGACTCCACACCATTCGAAAATACACATTTCCACCCTCCAGCGCTGAAGCTGCTGCTGCCGAGCTAGTGAGGCTCTATGTCCAAAAAGGACACAACCACCACGCGTGCCACCGTTTTTTGAAAAAGCGCCGACAACGGCGATCTGTGTGTGTGTCCACCCCTGGACAAAGGGTTTTCCACCGCCACTTCCTTCACAGATTTTCCACCACCTTTCACATGCAGGGGCGTCAGGCTCGACACACCTACCTGACGCAACGAAGCTATGGTGTGTCGAGGGAAGCAGTCAGAGACGTCTGACTGTGTACCTGCACAACTTTTGAACAAGCTGTCACCCTACTTTTCCACTTTTTGTTTCATGGTTCTTCATGCTTCCACCCCAAAAAACAGGTCTCCCCATTTTCCACCGCAGTTCTCAACCGCTCGTGAGATGCAGCCGACCGCGTGAGAGTTAGCCACTGCAGTCACGCACAAACAACTTGTTCAACCTTCAAGTGAACTGACTTTCTCGCCATGCCGTTCTCTCACCATTTTCGACCTGGGAACTGAGTTCACTGAATACAAGTGTCAGAGTGTTTTATATCTAGATAATAATCTAGCAAATCTGGAGGAATTTGTGTTGACTTTTGACTCTTTTGATTGAGGTCTGCTACTTATCCTTCTCCTGCCATAGTCATTTTATGTCATTGTGTCACACTTGGAGATTCAATCAACTTGTGTTTGTGTTGTCAGATATGCAGGCCTCAACATGTTGCATGATTTGCAAGCGTGGTTGGTAGGTTACTTCACGTTCAAGGATTTCGTGAGATTGAGATGTTCGCCAAAATTGGGCCACAAGGAGATGGGTTCAGGTAGTAGGTAGGTTCTCTGCAGGTCTCTTGGCAGGGTAGTTTATGGTTTATGGGACTGGATGTCTTTTGGTTTGAGCTCTGTGTGCTGAACTGGCCTCGGCAGATCAGTCCGTGACTGAGGAGACTCCGAGAACAACAAGAGGCAGAGGAGAAGCGGCCGGGACGTCCCAGTGGGATCAGCGGCAGGGAGCGCGGCGGCACAGACGAAGTGGGTGCAGCACACCTGCAGCACCTGGAGGTCATGGCACCTGGAGAAAATTCACCTCTGGTAATGGTAGGTTGACCTCCCCTCTATTCTATATCTATTCTATTCTGTTCAATTTCGGTGGTCATCCAGGGTCTCCTGGTTGGCCCACAGCTGATGAAAGTGCCAACCAGTTTCTCTCTAGGGTCTTTGCCCATGAACTCATCCCTGTTGCCGTTGTTTACTGCAGGGATTCACTGATCCCGTCAGATCCCCACTTATTCATTTGGGTGGGCGCCTACCATGCGAAGAACCCCTCTTAAGTTGGTTTGGCTGCATCCTGAATGCGTGTTGATATTGTTTAAAATATGTTGTTCAACCGTTCAACCCATGTGAAATTTGTGTTCCATAGATTCCAGTTCCCTCATCCCATAATCAGCGATTTCTTCTTATACTTATACCCCAAAAAATCAATGATACTTTTGGAGTTGCCCATTGGATAGGAGATCGGCCTTCCTGCAGCAAATGCCACATAGCCAGAATCACCTTTTCAGGTTGGTGGAAGGCATCCTTGACAAGCCTTTTCTTCTTGCCCTGGGGCTCCAAATACCTCCTCAGAATGCACGGTCGAGCCTGCCAACGCTCTTAGCCGAAACGGAGCTAGTTGGAGCCCTGGGGTTGTCAAAAAGTGTGTCAAATGCAAGACTAAGACCAGGATGAGCTGTATGACGTCTTCCTCCACTGCGCCGTGAACCTCGCGCCGTGAACCGAAGGTTCTGACTGAAACGACTGCCGTGAAGCAGTATCCCCTGCCAACCCGTCCCACGCAAAAACGAATCAAGGTGCTTCCTTCCATCCGCCTGCGGGTCTTCCTTCCGCATGCGGGTCTTCCCGCGTCCTTTCTCCACGCGAAATCGCGGTGGTCACGGTCTCGGCGGTTCCGCGGTGCTCGAGCGTCATGCACAACGGGAGTACCCGCGGAGTACCCGCGGCTGTTGCAGCCAGGCTGCGCAAGTCGAAGAAAGGGAAGAGGGGACGGAACTCGACAAGAATCGCGGATAATTGCCTCTGCATGGCATGTCCAAGCTGGTTTGAGCAGTTTGAACAGGGTGTTTTTTGCTTTGGCCAAAAGGGTGCTCTGAATACAAGAAGGGTGCCGGGAAAACCAATTACACATAATGTACAGTGGCTTCTTGCCTTTGCACCGAGCAAGCAAGCTTCTTGACCGCTGGCCATCAAGGTCCTCCAGCACTTCCAGCTTGACCAACGGTGGCAAAGTCTTTCTTGCGACGGTGTCTTGTGACACCATGTCACTCACCGCCATCTTGCCAAGACCTGGCGGCTCCCACGAAGACAATGCTGTGCAATGCTGTGTCTCTACCTCAAAATCCAATGCAGGGACCTCTTATGCTCAGGTTGATTCAGGTTGATGCTCCTCGCAATGTCGTGGCGGTGATGGTTTACGCAGGCATGACATGAATAGCAGATGAGGTTTCTGTGGCAAGAGTCAGTTTGTTTTTGCCTCAGGATGGTGCACGGGATGCCTTTTTGCTGAATACAGTTGGCTTGATGAAGGATTGAGGGCATGAGGACCAAGAAAGAAAGAAAGAAAGAACAAAGGTAACAAAGGAAAGAAAAAAGGATTGTGTTTCTTTGGGGTGTGCCCACCTACACCTGATCCCAGAAGTGTTCCAAGCCAAGTTTGGCGCTTTTGCTTGGCCTTACCGACCACTTGCAGAGAGAGAGAGAGAGAGGGCGGGAGGGAGGGAGGGAGGGAGGGAGGGAGGAGAGAGAGAGATGTTCCTCCAAGAAGTCTATTGTTGACAGGGCATACACTCCCCGAAATAATCATAGAAGTGGAAAACCACCTGTTTGTAGCGCCTAGGAACCCATGTGTCCCACTTCCAAGATTAGTTCAGGGAGTGTGGAGGTCCTCGCATGTCCTCGCTCCTGAACAGATGAAAATAACAATTCTTCATTTCGCCTGGGTGCTCTGGCCTAACTGTACTAAGAACTTACTGGGTAAAGCATGGTAAAGCAGCTTATTGTCTCACGTGTTTCTTGTTTCACTTCGCAGACCTGTTTGAGTGACTTGCTTACTTTCTCTGGGTCTCTCTTCCACAGTTCCAATTGTGCCGTTCACTTGTATAGCGAGCTTCAGAGCTTCGATGGCACGTCTGTTACCCCAAAGAACTGGGTGGTTTAGGCACGCACCCCGCATCTCTCTAAGACCGCCAGTGGGGTGCCATTGCCATCGAACCTCTGAAACTGTAATCAAAAATCAAAAATCTAAGAAAACTCAATTGCACAAATTGGATGCTTCGCCCGTTTTTGGGTCAATTGAAGCATGGCCCCCATGTCAATGTCCATGAGTCGGACTCCCAAGACGGTTTCCTCCTGTCTCGATGTCACAGGCGGCAGCGGAAGCTAGAGGTCAAGGCCCGCAAGCGCCGGCAGCATGAAGAGGACTTCTGGCATGAACACATGGAGTGGGACTGTGGAGAAGCACGCTGGTGCTGGGCTGTTCAATTGTGACCTTTCTATATTTCACTTCTGGGACGTTTACTCTTGGCCTTTGGAGCCCAGTTGTGGGCCCGTGAAGCCCTTGAGCCCGTGAAACGACCAGTCTCCTTTCTCTCCTGCAGTTTCTGCAGCTGTTTTTGTTTCTACTAGTAGCGTCCTTGCTACTAGTAGCGATGCCCTTGTGACTAGTAGCTTCTTGCTACTAGTAGTAATGCCAGGAGCTACTTGTAGCGTCCTCGCAGTTGTTTTTGGTTCTTTCTCTCATGCTTTTTGGGCACTTCGTGTCCATGAGTTACATGGAACATGCGGCGTCGATCGGCCCTTGTTTCATCGTGGATTGGCCCTTTTCGTCAAGAGGTTGGGTTTGGAATGGCTGTGATGGGCTAATACCCATGTTCCCATATGTTCCCGGTCCATATGAGTGATCCAGCTGGAGGAAAACGGGTGGAACCTTTGCTGGGATACGCTGGAACCTTATGCTTGCTTCATTTTAAAAAGAAATTAAAAAGGGAGCGATGTGCGGCAACAGCTCTCTTTGTGAATTCTGAAGTATACGTTTAAGACCGGGGCGTTTTCGCGTGGGCGTAGGCAAATAGAGGTGCTGGTACAGGATGACAAAGGATGAGAGCTATGGGTAAGATGCAACTGATTGAGAACATCCATTGTATAGAGAAACTCCCTGCCAAGCGGTCACTGTGGTCCAAGTAGAACAAAGGTTCCATAGATGGGCTCACTGAATTTCACACAACTCTTGGGACCCTGTTTGATCGGAATTTCTGCAGCGCTTGGCAAAGGATTTGCGGGGAATCCCTTCCAAAATCTCTCGCCAGAGCCCTGCGGAGTGTCCTTAAAGGCTGTAGCTAGTAGTGTTCTTCTTGATTGGAGTGCATGGGACAGTTGGAGATCATGTTTGGTGACCTGGGTGAAATTTCAGCATTGGTAACCCTTGCCTGCCGACGTCAGATGAGGGCCCGAGGGCCCTTGAAGACTGGCAGCTCAATAGAGAGTTAGGATTTGCTGGAGGCAGCCATCTAGCGACGTCCAACAGGCATTCGGTGTCTCGCAAAGCTCTTCCTCACGTTTGGTCAAAACTTGAAAACATGGACCCTGCTCGAGGCAGGCAGGAAAGCCAGGCAGCCAAGATCCATTCGGATGGCCTGCCTGGGTTTATTTGGCACGGCTCCGAACCATTGAGGACCTTGTCACAACATTTCCTGGTAGATGCTGTCAAAGCCAGTCAACACTGATCGAGCGATATCCAGTGACCAAGAGTTGATTCATGTTGATTCCATTCTATGTGCAGCTCGCGTTTTGGAGCTCCACCCATTGGCGTTGTTCATGCGTTCCTGCAGCCAGAAAACAGGCTGCGATAGGACCACAAGTCATAGGTTTCAGCACCGACACGAGGCGATTGGCGAGATGAGATTACCGTCCTGTGTTTCCGTCGAAGGAATTCGTATACGGAAAGCCCGAGTAAACCGCACAACTGCGCAGTTGTGGGCAGGTGGCATATTTGAAGAACATCTTCAGTAGCACGCTTGGCGGGGGCATTGACATGATTGCAAAGATCAGCCGCATCATGAGTTTCCTCACCAAGTGAAAGTTGTTTCACCTGAACTGTTGGAGTCTTGCTCAACAGATTCGGGTTGCTCAAGTGCGCTGGTTGCATTGGATCTCGTAGAGCATTCCTGATGGGTTGATATATCTTTTGGTGGTCTGTGTGAACTAAACGTTCTTGAGTAGTTTTGGTTATTGACCCGGTTTTCCGTGCAAGCGGCCGCAACTCAGCGCAAACGGCAGAACGACCGCACATGTGCACAAGTGCAAAAAATAAACATTTGACTGCAAAAAGCCGCAAAATAACGCAACACAAACATAACGACCATAAAATCCAACGACCAGACATGTTTGGTAGTTGGAAGGTCCAGCATGGTTGATTTCAGCATATGTTCAACTCCCCCGTCTCAGACTCTAAAATTTACATGACAGCAGAATCCTTGGAAGGTGCTACTGGTGGTCTACCGTACTTGGCTGGCTTGGACGCCCGAAGAGGGCTCCTTTCGTTTGTTTCGTACCTCAGAAGATATGACTGAAACCTCCAAAACAACCACCCCAACCCCACCTTCTCTGGACACTGGAGCCCATCCGGCCGGGATCCGGGGATGGTGTGATTTCTCTTCGCAGGAAGAGCGGAGGCGTGAAGAAGAACGCGAGAGACAACGTGGAGTACTCAGACTGGGCTCAGTTGCAACTGACAGCGAGGTACGGATGTGGGACAGTGAGGTACCGAGGTAAGGATATGGATTGATCAATGTGTTCCACAATGCTGAATATCAAAATATAGGTTCACTTGACATCAATTGACAAGGATGTTTGTCATGTCTTTTTCACGTGTGTCGTGGTTACGCTTTGTTTTGTTGGACCTTGAACTTCCGCATGTGACCTGGACCCTCAAGACTCAGCACCGTGTGGCCGCTAGACCTGGAGCAAGTTCGCTTTGAAGAGCTCAAAAGATCGAGCAAGAGAAAGAGAGGTGGATGCGCTGGCACCGATGTTCAGGGTGACCATCGGGTTGGACGGGGTGGGGTCTCGAACACACCCAGTGGCCCGGTGACGTTGGAATGCTCCTCAAATACGTGCCCATCAGAGGAAAAGTACTGTGGATTCTGTGGATGCTGCAAGTTTGAAGCCTGCTAGCTGGTGCGATGTCCATGCAAAAGAGGGCTCCTGTTCCATGCAAGAGGGGACCGGGGTTGGACTTCGGGAGTTCCTGTTCACCCCTTGCTAAGCTGCTATCCGGTCGAATTCCACCATTCAATTTGATCGGAGAAGTGTTCTACCTCGAGCAGGGAGCGGGTGAACAGCAGTTGAAGAGCGGGCGTGGCAGAGGGTTCTGCCGTGTCCTTCGTTCAGTCTTTGGTTACGGTGTATACCCGCTGTTGTCAGGACAACACACCCAACCCATCCCGGGGATCGGTCCATCTTACTCGGGCCATCAGCTTCTTCCGGCTCGGGTGAGGTGAGTCCGGGCGGTCGGGGCCTTTTCCGGAGAAGGATCAGAAGGTCCTGGTGAACCTGGGGGGTGCGACCTCATTGAGAAGATGGGGAAATCGTAGGAAAAAGAGCTCGTTCTCGGCAGCTACAAGAGATGTGCGACCTCGGGGTTGAGCCAACATGTTTGCTTGGATGAGGAGCAACCAGTTCCTTTCTTTTGAGTCTGTGAAAGGTGCCGGACCGGTCACTCCTCAGGTCGGGTCCGTGCCCGTTGGCGGCCGCCCTCATGGTTCTCCACGATGTCTTGGATGTCCATCGTGGCTCTAAGACCTGTTGGACCAGACGTGGTCCATTTGGCCGCCATTGGTTCCCCTGGATCGAGGATCCATCTATGTCCGTATGTCCTACGTCCGTTCGCCGAAACCAAAAACCATTCAAGTCCTGATGCGTAACGACCTGGTGTTGTAAAGTCCTTATGTTTACTATGGTCGTTCGGGATTCAGGTTCTGGCTCTTAAATGGTAGGCCAGGAAACTGAATGGGTAACAATGGTTGTTCTAACTTCCTGCAAAAACCTGCAAAAAACATTGCTTCGACGTCGTGACCGACTTCGACGTCGTTCGACTTCCACGTCGTGGGTTGTAGGCTACGCAAAGAGACCGAGGACGGCTGTAGACCGAGGGGTTTCTTCACGTGTCGGCAGTAGGTCCTGTAGGTCCTCCGGAGGTTATGCAGGGTTCTTTTTGAATCTTTTTCAGAGTTCACTGTCAGTCGTAACCAGGTGTGTGTGTGTGTGTTAAAGTACCGGTTGTAACAAGTCAACATCCCACAAATGTGTCCTTTGGTACTAGTGTACGCGGTAATGTTGACTGTTGATCAATCAACCTTCCTACCAGAATGGCTTTACATCTTCAATATGTGGGGCTGATCTTATGATTAACGGCCTACAATCTAGAGCTACACCGTATTTCTTTTAAACAAAATGTCACCGGCTTTCCGGTCCTTGATTCTTAGGGATGGTGTCGGAATTAAAAGTCTCCACATCCTGAAAGCCCGTCCCGATGATTTGCTTGGATTCTCGGAGTCGGGTGGCAACCGTAAGACATGACCACCGGTCGGTCGCTGAACGACCCCAAACGGAGCTCCACACAGGCGGTGTCTAGTGGCGATCCACACGGACGCCATCAGTTCCAAATCCTCAACTGGGTTGGCCGGTCGAAACGTCGTTTCCGATGTTTTCCGCATGTATGGGCGTCCTTGTTTCCTCATGGCTCCCGTATATGTGTTGTCTTTGATTGGGAGACAGTTCGACCCGTTGGAAGAAGAAAGTAGACCGAAACCATGCAAAACCAGTGGTCTTGGGGATATAAAGCCACTAGTGTCCTCGCCCGCTGTGCCTTGAGGAGAAAGAGTTTCGAGCACGACAGCCGAAGCCATGTGAAGTTTGCACAGGCGCAGTAGAGTTGAGCACCGCGAACGCGCAAACGAGCGAACCGAATCGACGCGGCTTCGGTACCTGTGCTAGATGCAAGGTGGGGGGTGTACTCCCCGATAAATCCATAGGACGTGAGAAACCGGATTGACTTTGAAGCAAGGTCGGTCAAACCAGCAAGCGGAAAGGGTAAAAAAGGAAACTTGTTTATCTGTGAAGCTTGCAGAATCATCCCAGGAAAGCAGTTAGTTGCCTCTGTCTAAAGAAGTTCATGGAGTTTACTAGAATTGGGGGTTTCAGCCCACCCAGATAGCAATACGGATCCTGGAAACTGAACCACACCCCTCCATAATTCCATTACTTGCCATTTGATGCCTTAAACCTCATGAACATTGAGTCCAGCTAGCCGGCTAGATGTTAGTAGAAGCATGTAGAAGCCACTTCTTTTTCATCCTTGGCCATGCTTTGACCCAATCCTTCACCGTCTTCCATCCCCGATACCCTCCCCTCCCCAGAGACCTCCCAGAGTCGACTCCCTGCACTCGAACCGACGCATTCCCTCGTCGTTGCCTCGCGCAGCTTCGGGCAAGTGCATCGGCTGTTTGGGCAGTGGTATTAACTCCACCCTCTTCCTGGCCGTCGGGAGACCCGCTTCTGGTGCAAGCCAGCGCTGGGGAAGTGGGCTCGGATGAGCTGAAGGGCATGGCTGGGCGTGAAGCTTCAGGTGGCCCAAGAGTTGGAGATCCAGATGTGCACCCGGCTGATCACCAGCGATGGAATACCTGGTGCGACTGGGGAATCAGAAAAGAGTCCGTGAACTGAACCGTGGTGTCAAGAATCTGAGCCATCGTGAAACAACCCGCTATTGAAAATTGTTGGAGATCCATGGTGGTAAGTTATCTATACTCAAGAGTCATGCTCTATTAGGTATTTGAGATCTCAGAGCCCTCGGGGTGCAATTTATGGTGCGGAGAATTTAGGGCCGGGTGCAATTTAGGGTGCAAATTCTGGAGTTCTCTGGGGAACCTATTTTCGTGGTACAGTACATCTATACCTAGAACCTCATTAGGCAATAATTTCCGCCCAACGCCATTTAGCAGAAAATTCAGCCCGTTTTTGCAAAGAACGCCTGGCCTAGCTACAGCCTCGAGGGTCAAAAACGCCGAGGCACAATCACATGCATTCTTACATGCAGGAGGCAGAGCCAGAATTTGAATGACAAAAATTGAGAAAACCAATCGCCTGCCACTTGACGCTAATCTCCAATCTAAAGTTGTTGAAACTCATGTCTCTCACTCCCCCCAAAAGGCTACCATTCCGTGGTCCACCCAACTACTGATTGTAGTGAGGGGGGGAACGGGCAAGAACGCCTAAGTAACGGGCAAGAACGCCCAAGTAACGGGTAAGAACGCCTAAGTGACGGGAAGAATACCTACGCAAAAAGATATTAAAGCAACTAAAAACCATACAAAAGAGATCAGAAGAGAAACATTAAGTTAATTCCTGACAAACAAGTGTACCTCGCTATGAAAGTTCCTGGAATCAGAGGGTGGATCCTCATGTATTTGAGCAATGCCACCAAAAGGACAAGAACGCCCAGAAGGGGGCAAGAACGCCTACAGGGGACAAGAACGCCTAAGCACGGGCAAAGTCACCTTTACCCACAATAGGCAGAAATTTCTGCCCAAGAAGAGGTTATAGGTATAAACAGAATGCATAGCACAAGCTATCCTGGCTAGTCCCATGCATGGATGGGTTGATCATGGTTGTTTCATGTTGTTTCATGCATTGCAGCAGGTAAAACTAGGTGACAAATCGGTCATGATTGACCGTTGAGGGAAGGGTCCGGAGTAGGGACTGGTCTTCCAGCTATGACCTTCAGCGCTACCTCACCAGGGAAAACGAGGAGCAAGTGTCATCAAGCTGGGCTCTAGTGACCATTCAATTCCTTATTTGTGAAGGAAGAAGTCCTAGCTTGTATGGGAGTTGATGGAGTTGATCTAATGATCCTTGATAGGTGTTTTATACCAAGTGGCCATTCCTATGGGGTGACTTCCATTGTTACAAATGTTTACAACTCACCATCTCCTGATCTTGGGAAAACCGAAAACCGCAGGCTCTGCCTGGCTCGAAATCCTTCCACGAATCTCCGAGGCCATGGTCAATCGCTACAGCAGCAAGGACTACTATGGCCGGCGACCACAAGCGCGGACACTGCGGCCGCCTGATGGAAAGGGGTGTGTATTAAAGTAGGGCGACCCCAAAAGATCTACCAGAAGAAGGAAAATCGACCAAAAGACACTTTCGTTGGAGACCTCCCTATTGAAATACACTGCCCAAGTTCTCGCTGTGACTGCGCAGGCGACACATAGTTACTGACTTCGTCACGTAGGCGTCGCAAAGAACGAGACGCGGATTCCACAGCGGATTCCCGCTTCACGGACGTCTCGGCATTGGGGCGGCAGAACGGACCTTCTTGGACCCGTCCGGACCACGGTGGTAACACGAAGAAGAGAAGAGCCTTCGGAACAGCCCCAACGTTGCGGCCGCCCGTTTGGCCCGTTTGGGGTGACCCGCAGCTGGGGACCCACTGTGTGACCCGGGTCTAGTTGAAACGGACAACGGGCCCGTGGAAACGTCTATGCGACCCGGCCCATCGGAGGGATGAATTCCATCCGACGGTTTTGACCTCGCTTTGGGATCCACTCGATGCGCTCGATGCCCGGCATCATGCTTACCAGTGTGGGAAATGAAGGGTGTGACAGCCTGGAGTTTGGAAGCCAGCCCTTCGTTGCCTTTGGCAGTGAAACCACAGACCAGCTCCGAAGTCCCTGGTTCCTTACGCCTCCGGCTGCCTGGGATCCTTTGGTTTTCGTTGAGCATGTGTTTGGTAATCTTAGATGAACTTGAGTGCCAGAAGCGACTAGGGGCTCGTGGCCTTACTACTAGGAGCAAAAAGCTACGAGGGGCTCCTGGTCTTACTACTATAGTAGCATTCTTGCTACTAGGAACAAGATGCTAGTTGGATTGGACTTGTCCTTTAGACTCTTTCCTCATTGGAAACGCCCAGACTCACCCCTTATGGATCCTCGTCCGAGAATTCCGAGAATTCGGCAGAGATGCCAGGTTGCGATGGCTGCTATGGCTTCAAGCAGAATATGATGGCCACCTTAAAGAAAGGCACTGGGCGCTGCCCCAACTGTGATGGCTGGGAGTCTCAGGAGATATGTTTGTTCGGTCGACATGTCAATTGATGGGGCGAGGGGGTCCAAGCCGTGTTTATGTTCAATTTATCTTGATTTTGTAGAATTGTCGATTTGGGGGGAACTTTTGAGTTCAATATGATGTTACGGGGCTGAAGATGAAACCAAGGACCGGCCCAAAAAGCCGAAGGCAACCGTCCTCCCACATCTCGTCCTTTTACTTGAGGCCCTGGACTGGCATGCGGATCCGTGTATGTTGCGTTGCGTGGACTGGCAGTGACAAGGCTGCTGTCACTGACACTACAACGCAATCTCATACCTGGCGCCAAAGGTGGTTGGCAAGCCCAAGCCGAAAGCAGTTGGCAAGCCCAAGCCGAAAGCAGCTTCTGGGCGCCGCGACGGAGAAGGCGCCCAAAAACGCCACGTTCGGTGCTTGCGTTGCTGGAGCGAAGAGTTGTACATCGCGGTCAAAGACACACTGCAAGTTTGTTTGACCGTGACAGCGAGTCGTGGGAACTTGCCCTTGCTCGGGTGCACCGTTGCAATCGAGCCGCGGAGGGCCATCTGCGCCCACCGGGGAGGAGGGCCACCCTCTCTCAACTCACAACTCACATTCCAGTGATTTTGTTTCAAGACCCAGATCTCTGACACTGCCAAGGGGAAGCAGTACAAGCTTTGCGGCCCTCCTTGAGCAGAGCCGTGAGAGCTTTCCTTTGCCATCTTGTCCTTTGCCATCTTTCCGATGGCATGTTCCGAAGAAAGTTGAATATCCGTGTTACAACTGACAACCCTGGGACCTAGCTTAGCGAAACCGCATCATGTGGGTAGGTGTGCTTGCTTCGGCGAAAGTCTGGCACCGGATCAAGGTCCAAAAAGCTGCAGACTTTGCGTGCCTGAGGGTTTTAGTCGTGGTCTTCGGGGTTGAGTGGTTTTGCCAGTGCACTTTTCGGCTGGATCTTGACGTGGGTTGATACAGGCCACGCAGGTGACAGTTTGCGCTTCTTGTGGGCAGAAAGCTGCCAAAAGCATTGCGAGCTTATCGCGGCCCGCTATTTCTCGATCAGCCAGCCGGCCGGCCGGCCAAGAACCACGGTCCAGCTGGCCGGCCGGCCAAGATCCACGGTCCAGCCAGCCGGCCGGCCGGCCGGCTGATCAACGACCGTCGGCTACTACTACTACTACTACCACTACTACTACTGCTACTACTACTACTACTATTACTAGTACATGGCCGGCTCGCCGGCCGCTATGGCCAGCCGGCCGGCCGGCCGCTCCAGGTGCCAGCCGGCCGGCCGGCCGATCAAGGTGCCAGCCGACCGGCCGGCCGTGGAAGAAATCGCTACTACTACTACTACTACTACTACTACTACTACTACTACTACTACTCCTACTACTACGACTACGACTACTACTACCTACTACTACTACTACTACTACTACTACTACTACTACTACTACTACTACTACTACTACTACTACTACTACTACTACTACTACTACTACTACTACTACTACTACTACTACTACTACTACTACTACCTACTACTACTACTACTCTACTTACTACTACTACTACTACTACTACTACTATACTACTACTACTACTACTACTACTACTACTACTACTACTACTACTACTACTACTACTACTACTCTACTACTAGTCTACTACTAGTCTACTACTAGTCTACTACTACTACTACTACTACTACTACTACTACTACTACTACTACTACTACTACTACTACTACTACACTACTACTACTACGACTACGACTACGACTACCACTACTACTACTACTACTACTACTTCTACTACTTCTACTACTACTACTACTACTACTACGACTACGACTACGACTACCACTACCACTACTACTACTGCTACTACTACTACTACTAGTCTAGTACTACTACCACTACTACTACTACTACTGCTACTACTACAACTACAACTACAACTATACTACTACTACTACTACTACTACTACTACTACTACTACTACTACTACTACTACTACTACTACTTGGCCGGCCGGCCGCTATGGCCAGCCGGCCGGCCGGCCGCTATTTGGCCAGCCGGCCGGCCGGCTGGTCGCGAAATAGCAGGCCGGGTTGCCCGCGCTGTCAAGAGCACACAGATGCCAGTGGATGTTGACACGGAGACGGACCTGCGTGTGCGGAAAGTAGAGCCCAGGCAGCAACACTAACTATGTCGGCTGTTGGGCATGGAGCGCTATTTTCAGCGATGGCCGCACTCACAAGATTCCAGCAAGGCCAGGGAAGAGATGCAAGCATCAGCAGAGCATCCTCTCATCGCAGGTGAGTTTCTGCTGCTCCACACTTCCTCGATACAGCCTTGCCCATGATGATCTCTGGATGGGATGCCTTCTCCCACCGCTTCGAAATCTTGCTGCAGGCGCGCAGCGGCTGTTGCCAATGATTCGATCTTGTTTGCAAGTGACGGTCGAAGAAGACAGGCAGCGTGGCTTCATCAAAAGTAGCCGTTTTTTACCACAGGCTTCACCCAGCGAGATGTCATGACTACATGATGACAGACCGGAGCATGTTGAGAAGCAACGTGCCAACAACGCAAATCTTGGGGTCCGCATTCTGCAAACTCGGGCGAGGCCTCACCTCATTAGAAATACACAAAAAAAAACTATAATTCATCATCTGGCTGCAAGCTCCAGCCCACTAATATCCAACGGTTGGAATCCAACGGCCAATGGCGATGAACATTTCGGCGCTCCAGCTGAACGGCGATCCGCACGGGCGTTGCCACCGCATGGGCGCAGGCCCTCTCCACGGGCACTCCACAGGCTCCGCAGATCCGCTGCTGCAGCCAAATGTCCGAAATCTTCCAAAAGCAGTGCCGTGGTGAAGTAGTCCTGAAACTAATGCGCGGCCCATGCGCAGGGAGTTTGCGCTTCATGTCTTCGAATTCAGGGTCAGGTTCTGGAGGATCCGCTGGCTGGCCATTGGCCATTGTAGAGGCAACTCTGGCAGGTATGTAGAACACATTCTTTTCTTTGGCTGGCCACCGCCTTGTGATCAGGCTAATGAGGCACTTGGCAACGCCCTGGCGATGCAGCGCGTTCCTTGTTCAAGCCCCAAAGCTAAAAGCGAGGACGCATGCTGAACTATCCTGCCACGCAAATCACCGTGTCAAATGTCACGGCGTCACGGAAGCCATCATGCAAGGCCTAGGTCCAAGCTTTAACCAAGCTACTGTTGAAGACAGCGCACACGCCATCGACTCAAAATGTCCTCGACATTTAAATCCCTCTGCAAGTCAGGACTGGCTTCGTCCGGAGTCCCTCAACAACAAGGCATGTCCACACAAGCTGCTGCGACTTCCTTCATCTTCGTGCGACGAGTTTCGGCCTGTGCCAAGTGTATCAACAAAAAGACCCTGCTGCCACAAGATTGCCGTACACGACCGAGAGTAGTTCTCAAGTGTGCCACAAGACGACGTTGAGTGTGGTATTGCTTGATGCACACAGGGCACTCAGTGCCTTGCAGAAGCCATTTTCTTAAATTCACATTGGGCGTCGTTGAAAGCCAAGCCATGGGCACATGCCACCTCGAAGCTGTGAGTGCCATGGGCAGACAAACTCAACACACTTGGTGAGTAAGGCTGCCAGTTGTGCACCCAAATATATCAATTTATTCCACCGTTTCAGATGGCAACAGAAGCAGTTGCATCATGTTGCATCTTGAACACACCGCAACACCGCTGACGCTGACGACGCATAGCCCTTCACATGCTCCTGGAACCAACAATTAATGCTCACGCCACACACAGCTACGATGAACCCAATACCAAAGTTCACAGGGGCCAATTCAAGATAACGGACCCGGACAAGGCCAAGGTGGCAACAGCTCCAGCTCAGCACAAGCAAACGTGCCATTCATGTCATTGATGTCTTCAAATGTGTACACTGATCGCAGCCAGGAACGCTGAAGCTGCATCAGTTCCCCATGCCAAGCTTGCTGTCAGCTTGCTGTCAATCGCGCCAGATGCCTAAGTTGTGCAATGGACAGCAGCCAAAGAGTCAAAGAGCAGGGCTCTTCTGCTTGAAAGGACAGCTTTTCCGTCATGGAAGATGCCCTTCCTGCACTTCCTGGAATGCCATTTTCACTTTTCAGCTCTGCGACGAGGAATAGTGAACACGCCACGAAACTGACAATGCTCCCCCCATATATAAAAGCAAAAACACGCACACATAGGGCCGCGGCGCAAGGTATGAGTGACAAGCTTGGGGTGCACTGTCCTTCGCATAGCAGAGCTCTCTTTGGTGCTCATTTCCCATGAAATGCAAGGAAGGTCGCAGTTTTACATGGAGCAAAGTTGACAGACAGGCCATGATCTATCATGATTTTCCTAAGCCTCACAGACCATGGCACTACGCTACCTGGCAGCACCGTTTGTTCGTCCACGCGTCACGCGGTCCACGGTCGTCGGCCCACGGTCGTCTGCTGAACAAGGCGCAAGGTCACAACCTCCACAGCATGCTCAAATGCTCGAAGCATGTTTGCCCCTGTCTGTGAGATGCGCGAAGACATAGGCAAGGGAATTGCCAGACTGTCACCTGGTCAATTGCCCCTATCACTGATGAAAGGCGCTTGAAACCAATTCAAATCACATGTCATGCTGCAAGTGGGTCATCATTGACCATGCATATTCCGTGGCACATACCTCTTCCATGGCGGTCGGTGGGAGAAGACCTAAATTTCTGACCGAGTAGAGCCGAATCCCGATCACTAAGGCAACAGAGAAGATTCAGCACATGACTTGAGGCATCTGCGAGCAATTACCCTTGAACATGAGACATGACCCTAAGCTATCAGGTCATGTCACCACCAGTTGCCGGAGCATCAGCATATCAGCAGGTCGCACATCCGAGCGATCTATCGGGCCGGTCAGCTAACAGCTGGTTCGGGGGTGTCCTATTTGTTCTAGAGAGAGTTCCTGCAGGGGCACGTCACACGTCTGTTGAATGGTGACTGACCAGTTGAAGAGTGACCCCCCGGCCGCAGCACTTCGATCCGAGGGGCCCGTGATGGGATGTGGGGGCCCGAACATCTTGAGATGGTGACACAGGATTCCATGAAGGGAGATGCTCTGAACATCCCTCACATTGACCATCCCACATCTCACCAAATGCCACATCTCACCAAAACCAGTGGCTGAAACAAAGGAAGCCTCGTGCATGGAGCCCTTCTTTCCAAGGGCACTGTGAAAGGATCAAAAGATTTGCGAACTACTCATGTGTTGACTGGTGAAAAGATGTGGCTCAGAGCCTCATCAGAATCCACTCCACATGGCCCATCGAACATCCTCGAACCGGCTCCAAACGTGACGTGGCGTGACGTGACGCGTGGCGAAAGACCATGAAAGCTTCGATCCTCCGGGCGAGCGGAGGGCTCCGCCCACGTAGACCATGGCGCCATGGAGCATATGTGTGTGTGTGGAACTCCTGTTTCCAAGGGGCTCTGTCACAGTTGTACATTTTAGCAGGGGGCTCTGTGGGATCTAAGTGTGTGCTTTTGAGGGCTGTTGGTGGATCAACCTCAAGTGTGCTCACCCATGGCCATGGCCCACCAGTTTTTAGAGGACCGGCTCACCAGAGTTCATGCCGAAACCTACACAAACACCCTCTCCGACGCCCCAACCCGACGTGGCCGTCGAGCTGAAAACACACGGAGAAACAACGGAAAACGCCACGTCCATCTCTCCAGACCGGACCCGCTGTGAGCGCACGGTGTCTTTCATTCTGTGTTTTGATTCGGTTTTTGTGATTGCTCAGTTCTTTAGAAGGAATCTATCTCTCCTTGTCTTCAATCACCGAAGTGATCTACACCCCATGATATATATATATATATAGTTTATCTACTTGATTGATTCTTTCAGCTTCGGTCCGCTGGTCTCGTGTTCGGCTTCCTGTTCTCTCACCGAGGCTGGGGTCGGATCCGCCCGGACATCGACCTGACGAGCCCTGGGGTGGGGGGGGTCCCAGGGAGCGGGAACGGGAGTGACGGGAGCTTCGTCCGCGGGTCTTTCGGTGCCCGTGGATCTCTGTCCTCCTCCCCGAACCCCGAAGCACCTCCGAAAAAGGCATTTGGGTGGGTGGATTTGGAAGACCCTTTGCTGCCTTCTGTGGGACAGGAGCTGGTGCCCTGTCACTCGTGTCAAAAAAGGGAGTGTTGATAGTTCACAGTTCACTGGGGCTCTTTTGAACGTCACCCAGCACTGATCCTACTGTTGTGTATTCTCAGGAAACCCTCCAGAGTGTGAACATTTAAATCGATATCTCAATCGGATTTCTTGCGGTGATGTTTCTCTGCCCGGAAAAAAACGTGTGCAGACTGCCGCCAAAAAAGCCAGTGTGTTTGGACTCGTGTTCGGACCGGTGGAAGGACTCGGTGTTCTGTCGGTGACAGGATTGGTATCTTTCCTTACTGGGCGTAACTAGCCTCGCTCTGACACCTGGATGAGACAATCAGGCGTATCAGACCCAAACACTCCATGTATGGTATATTTGCCTACATTGGGGTGGTTTTGGGGGTCAATGTAGGCATATATGGCATACATGGAGTGTCTGGGAGAGTATCAATGAGTTTAAATTCATGTGGATATCAGCGCATGGGCTGCGCTTTTGCCACCAAACACGCCCTGGTAAGTCCGACACGCGGGGGGCCAAGTGTGAGAACCAGAAGTGCAAAACCAGAAGTGCAGCCCTGACGGTTGACGTCACCACTTGAGACCTCTGACAAACCCGTTTGACCCTTGTTTTGATGGGCAATCTGACCATGTTTTGGCTCCAAAACCGGTGTCAATCAGGTCAAGTCCGGGGTCAAACAGGGCATCTTAGGGCTTTCACATGCTTTAACCACCCATTTCGGAAAGCCTCACTGCCGTCGGGTACCATCGCCACCACCGTCGGTTGGCCGTACCGGTCAGGGCCGCACCAAGCGCAACAGCATCTCAGCGGCTCCCACAGGAGTGGTCGGAGCGGTCGGGTGGGACGTAAGGGTGGGTGCGATGGGGAACAATGGTCAGCGGTCAAGAGATGGGACGTTCAGAGCCCGGGGCTACAGTCGCTTTTAGTCAGGACATGGAAGAAAAGGATCTTAAGTGATATACGACACCCCTAGTGACACCACTCTATGCAAGTCAGATGAGCCGATATTCTTGGAGAGCGGTCTTGGGCTGAACATGCTAGGCTGAAAGTGTGAGAAGTCCAAGTCGAACACTTCGATATCCCGCACGTCAGCATGTACTCAGGTGTAGTATTGTGGGGTCAAGCCATCAGCGTTTGCTCCTTTTTTTGGTTTCATGCTCAAGTTTTGCAGAGCGCTTGAGCTTTCCTCTTCTGCAGCCCACCCATTGCTGCGCCCCGCCCTTGTTGGGGATACTTTGCTGGACAGATGGCAGTTGCACAGGTTTTGCCACCACGATTTTTGCAAGTTGACTCTACCCAGCAGCCAGACGCAGGCGTACAAAAGGGGATGGCTGGCTTCACCTGGCACGACGCCTTGATCTGTTCATGCACCTGGATAACACGTCAACCCACGGTCACTGCGGAGGAGTGTGAGATAGCGGTTACAAGAATGTCTTTAAAAAGAAATGGAGGTGTCCATCTTACGTTTTGGGCGCCCCAAAACGGAGGGTTTATGATTCAACAACCCATGAAAATGGATGATTTGGGGGTCTCCCCATTTATGGAAACCCTCAAATGGAACCAAAGGATCCTTAGCTATAAGTGATAGAACGACATCCCGATTGTCTTACCCCATGTATGTATTCTATGTATATCACTATTCCAGTCCCATGGTTCGTCGTGGGGTTTTCTTGTGGCACATAGGGTTGATCCAACTTCGAGTCTTAGGCAACCCGCGTGTTTGCTGTGTGTTTCGCAGGCTTTTTCAGCTCTGTGCCGTGAGTTGAGAAGATCTACAAGAGGAGGTCCCTGCGACTGGATCTTCAGTACGTTCAGGACATGTTGAGTAAGACATGTCGAAAGACTGTGGGGAACACTGGGAGCATTTGGAGAAGCAAAAAAGACAGATTTGTTTAAATTTACATCCACCTGTCACATGTAGTGCAGGAATGTTTTCTCTTCAGCATCAGTATGGCAGATCCATGTAAACCAGGGACCTTTTTGTTTGATCTTTTGGCATATGTAGGTGAGCTAATTTGTTTCACGCTTTGTATGGTCCACGCTGTGGGTTGGCAGAAACCGATCTTGGATGCTCGCATCTTAGGCCTATTTCACCTCTATGTTGATGGGAGAAGACCCTGAAAAGACCATATTTTGGCTTGCTGGTGATCAAGAGTAGAGTTCACTCAGGTTCTAGGTAGCAAGAAAACAGTGCTAAAATGTGCCAAAATATACTGTTGTACCATTTGCTCCACTTTTCCCAGACATCGTGGGAAACCCTGTGGGGTCATTTGTGAAGACACCATGTGTCGTCGGGCTTCCCATGTGGCGTCCGTCGTCGAATCAGGCCAGTGAGACACTCAGCATCCATTCCCAGACCCCCCTGGCACCAGCCCAGCTGATCGGTAAATATACCCTACATGGAGTGTCTGGGATTTGTTCCATGTTTCGACTAGATCGTGGATCCTACAGAGCAGCGCCCGGCTCCTGCACGACCCGGTCTCCCCAGTTACTGGGGACGCACCGGTCGCATCGCGCGCAACCGGCGTATCGGAAAAGAACCGGAACCAACGTCGCGGGCAACCGGCACGGAGAGCTGGGGGCGATTTGGAGTATTTGTTACATGTAAAACGTCTTCAGCAACTGTTCCTATAGTAGCTTTTTGTTACTATACTAGCGATGGCCTCCCTAATATTGATGGCCTCCACCGTGCGTAGTGTCCTTAGCTGTAAAGATTGTGTGGTCATGTTCAGCTCCTGCGAGGCGCGATAACAAGCAACAAAAAGGGTCAACCTGTTTGTTCTCTAGTCGCCATCGGAAAATTGAAAGCTTGAAGCCCAGGAAAACAGGGTCAACCTGGCGGCCAGCTGGGGGTGGGTTGACATCTTCCAGCCTGGTTTTGGAGGAACTGCGGGAGGCCTATTGAACTGTCACCACCAGGTCGGAGGTCACGTGGAAGCCTGGGGCAAAGCCACTTGTGCAGGAGCCCTCCAGTCGTACCTCCAGTCGAAGGTACCTGGAATCCGTGTTGGGGTTTTCTTTGCAGCTCCCTAGAGGGCATGTGGCTCAAATGCAGCAGAAGTTTATATATCTACATAGAGCCACTCCTCCAACCCATAATGGATGGCCTGTTAGGTTGATTGATGATGTACCCAGATACCCCCAGCTTGCCAAGTGAGCAGACTATAGGCACATGCAGGTATATGGTATCAAATCGACCCCTCTATCATTCTCTATCAAGACATCACCGCTCCAACCTGTCGGTTTCTGAGTGATCTTCTGGGTCCAAAAACCAGTTTCTCTTGTCCCTCTTCCCTTCACTTCGTAGTTGTTCAGGTCGAAGCTGCCAGTCAAGTCGAAGGTCACACCTACAAGACCTCTGAAATCCAAAGACCAAGCTGCGAAGTACAGGAAGTTCCCTGCAAAACATTGGGATGTCTCTCCGCGCCTCGCAGGTCGCCCAGCAGCCAGCGAGAACAGGTGGTCTCGGTGTTATGATCTCGCAGGTCTTCAAGGTCGTCCTAGGTCTCTCTCTATCTCTCTCTCGCTCTCTCGGTGTGGGCAACCCCACCAAGAAAGCTCCCACTTCAACAACCATGTGGTCAAGCCAGTAGCCGACAGACGAACAAAGGTCCACCAAGAGAATGAGCTGTTCATCGGGACGCGGAAATGATCGCTCACTCGCCCGAAGAGTTGCGTCGGGACGCGGAAGTCGGAGAAACTGGGGCGATTTGGAGATAATAGCTTCTTGCTACTGTTGTAGTAGTAGTAGTAGTAGTAGTAGTAGTAGTAGTAGTAGTAGTAGTAGTAGTAGTAGTAGTAGTAGTAGTAGTAGTAGTAGTAGTAGTATGGAGTAGTGGCCTCCGACCTAATAGCTTCTTGTTCTTCGTAGCGATGGCCTCCAACCTAATAGCTTCTTGCTACTATAGTAGTAATGC
Organism: Porites rus; assembly: GCA_964035705.1. Lineage (NCBI taxonomy): Eukaryota > Metazoa > Cnidaria > Anthozoa > Scleractinia > Poritidae > Porites > Porites rus. The sequence goes on along the minus strand of CAXIVM010002341.1, from coordinate 5,152 downwards.
CCTTGCTACTAGTAGCGATGCCCTTGTTACTGGCAGCTTTTGTTTGGTTTGGACTCGACAATTCACTTATTGTAGATCTGCGAATCTTCATGAACCAAACTAGTCCAGACTCCAGCACATCCGCGTCCTTAAGACCCGCAATGCAATGCCCACGGATCACCCGCTGCGCCCTCGCGCGGACGGGGACTGCGACGGCCTGGCCGCGTGTATGTCGCACGCCACTGGCGAGGCGTGGGGGGCGCGAAGAGAGGCGGAAGTTGGATGGTAATGACTCATGACGATATATATATATAAGGACGAACACTGATCACCATGATTCTATTGATCATTGATCATCATCATGTTCATGTTGGTTTTTGTGGTTATATGATCCATCACTATAGAGCTGACTGGTGTCAATGCTGATGGATACCCAGTTGTTCTTGGGGAAGAAGCTTGCGCTAGACTCGTCGGACTCTTTGAGAGTGGAGTGGAGGGGCTAGCAATTTTCATGCCTATAAGGATCCAAGTACCCTCTGAGAAGGTGGGACTGGGGGCCCGGGTGCCATGTTCGGGTCCAGTCGTACCGAACTTGAGAGGAGGTACGACGGGATCTCTAGCAATAATCTTCCAAATGAATGAATGAGCAGAGAGGGACTGCGGGAGAGAGGGAGACAGACACAGAGAGAGAGAGAGAGAATTTGTTTTATAAACATGAAAGACACCGTAAGACTTGGAACTTCCTTGAATCTTCATCGAATCTGAGCACTCTTGCGGGTTTTGCACCAAACGCAGAGATGATATTCTGGTCAAAGGTGGGGATCGAAATGAACTGTTTCCACGAAAGCAGAAGAGTGTACCTGTACAGAATCCAATTCACAGGACCAAAAGGCAATGCATCAGGTATAGCTGCGAAGGCCAAGATCTGGTGAAGCACGGGTTGGTCCAGAAAGGGACATTCTATTCTGACACACACACTCTGACAATTGTATTCAGTTACACTCAATTCCCAGGTAAAATGGCGATGGAACGGCAAGGTGGCAGAGTCCGCAACTGTGTAGATGTTTGAACAAAAGAGTTTGTCACGTGACTGCGGTGGCGTGCTGCAAAACCCTCGGCGGCTGCAAGTGGCTAAAAGACCAAGGTTTGAGGGGCTGTAGCGTGAAGAAGGACCATGAAAACAACGAAACAGCGGCGAGGGGAACCATTGGAGTCAGTGTGTTCAGCGCAGGTACGTCCAGAAGGGGTCCCTTCCGGATATCACCGCGGTTCAAGGAGTGTCTTCGTTGGTGACTCCAAGACCGCGCGCCACTCCCCTGCTCAAAAAGTTGAAAGTGAGAGAAGGGGTGGAACCCTTAGATACAGGGGGTGACACACACAAACAGCCGATTCCGGCGCAAGTGTGTAGGACGTTGAAGGTGGAGCTTTGTACAGAAAGTGCCAATATTGGCGCTGCGAAAAACTAATAGCCACCTAAAAAGCCTTAGAAAGACGGACAAAGCAAACAAAACAAAAGCAGACTAAGAGGGCAAGAAAGAAAGATAGGGGTAGTTACGAGGCCCACTTAGTTAAATGAAAGTAGTGCGCGAGCGGGACATTTGTCTTAAACCGCCCGGGTAGCTAGCAATAGGCTAGGAGAAACAGAAGGAAAGGCACCAACACACAAGTGTGTTGAGTGCGATTTCCTTCTGTTTCCCGAGTAGCGGGTGGGGTAGCAAAGGAGGCCCAGGGGTAGGGAGGGGGAAAAAATGCACGATTAATTTGTCCGGCCTGTGAATACTTAGCAGCACATGTACATGTGAATACTTAGCCGTCAAACATCTCAGGTCAGATTGCTTGAGTACATATGCAAGATCGTGCGGAAAAGCATGTAGAAAAATGCAAACGCTGCAACACTGTCAGTTCCCGTGTTTAGGCCCGGCGGCCGTTGTGGCAGTTAATTCGGTGGACGTGGAGGTGACTTCCAGTGGAGTTCCTGTGAAAGGTGGTGAGGTCAGTTACTGCTTGCACGATGAGACAGCGCCCCAATGACGGGGATCACACTCAGCACCCGAGTGGGACGGCTGAGCGAAACACACTCTGACAATTGTATTCAGTTACACTCAATTCCCAGGTAAAATGGCGATGGAACGGCAAGGCGGCAGAGTCCGCAAATGTGTAGATGTTTGAACAAAAGAGTTTGTCACGTGACTGCGGTGGCGTGCTGCAAAACCCTCGGCGGCTGCAAGTGGCTAAAAGACCAAGGTTTGAGGGGCTGTAGCATGAAGAAGGACCATGAAAGCAACGAAAGGCGGCGAGGGGAACCATTGGAGTCAGTGTGTTCAGCGCAGGTACGTCCAGAAGGCGTCCCTTCCGGATATCACCGCGGTTCAAGGAGTGTCTTCGTTGAGTGGTGACTCCAAGACCGCGCGCCACTCCCCTGCTCAAAAAGTTGAAAGTGAGAGAAGGGGTGGAACCCTTAGATACAGGGGGTGACACACACACACTTAGATAAAGTTTCATCCAATGCCAGAATCCACGAAGAAAGGGATGAGGGAAACGCACGGCGGCTGAGTCGACAAAATTGAAATGTTAAACATTGTTTCGAAGTAGTTACTGAATACTTAGCAGTCTTGAATTAAAGCCGTGCATAGGGGAGTAGGTTCCATAATAGGGAAGTGAGACAAATGAATCGCTTCAAATAGGTAGAAAAGGAAAAGAAACCTCCTGTTGCATAGCTAGAGAAAAGGAAAAGAAACCTCCTGTTTTTAGCTAGGGGCGAGACTGACAAATCGTACCATTAGATAGATAGAGAAGGACAACAGAAGGAAAGGAACCGACGCACACAGTCCGCCGAGAACCATTTCCTTCTGTTATCCATTTAGGTTTCAGTATAGGTGCAGGTACACAGTGGAGCGTCCCCCACTGCATCAGCACCAACTGATACCCTCTTCGTTGGACGGGCAGTATCAGCGGTGACCCGTCCCCCTGCTTGAGAGAAACAACAAGAGACGGAGAAAAGCCCTCGGACACGACTCATTGGTCTAGACCCCCCAAAAAACAACCAGGAATCCCAAAGATGTGCCAAACTTGGTGCCTAGAGCACTTATAGAGACTGGGGTGCCCCTGTCATATCCACAGCCCCTGGATGGGTCGAACCAAACCATGTAACTCCTGGAGGACGATCCCTTGAGTCGGCCGCGCTGCACTCGGTGGCCGATTTCGCCGGTGGCGACGGATCCGCGCGGAAAATGCGATCTGCCCAGCTGTCGGCTCGTGAAGGGAGGAGGTTTGCGTCGTCACCAGAGGATCGAGCCTCAAAAAACATGAGGAAAAGAAACCCAACCATGCAGACCCAGATTTGTCTTGGAACGAGTTTGATGAAAAATAGCACATAGATCGCATAGATGCTCATAGTCCATCATACATTCCAGGAGTCCTCAGGTCCCCAGTGTCTTTTGTTCCGTCCGATCATGCAGCTGAGAAAACGGCCCGAAACAGCGGCCAAATTCGGGGACCCGAAGCCAACGCAACACCGAAGCCAAAGTCGCACGTGGGCCCCCAACGCAGCGGTTTCCGCTCCGTTTGGGTCGTCCGACGCCTCCATGGAGCTGGCGGAACTGCGAGCGATGCTGCGGGAGGTGGTGGTCAAGGCGGGAACGCACCGGTGCCCCACCGCTCCGAAAGTGCCAAAGTTTTTTTTTTTGGTGTTCTGGCCAGGCTGCCAAAACAGTTTGATGCACCTGTTTTTGCATTTTAAATGTGAAACTATGTTATCCAATTATGTTCATTCAGTGATCTGGCTGTGTTTTTTAAATAGAGACCTCTTGTTTTTCTAGTGAGATCTGGTTTTATCATTCTATAGAGGTTCCACTTGTCGTTCTTCAAATGACCGTTTGTTACTGCTGGATCTGACTTTGCATGTTATAGAAACACCTTTGCAAGTTATTTTATGGAGATTTATCCTTTGCCACCTATTCTATAGAGACCATTTCTCAAGAAAATGCCTGGCAAATGATTCCACTGGCAAAGCACGGAGGATAGAGGGGGAGAGATACCCAGATGAAGAAGCTAATACAATGCTTTCCCTTCCATTGGACCATGAAAAGAGGTCGGTGGACCTGGCCTCTAACGTCAGGACCAGGAAGCCTGTCGGGAATAGGATGGAATAGGCCATATATACCAATTGCACCCCTCGTCCCAAGGACGGACCTCCTTCTTTTCGCTTTCTCGGTGAAACACCAGGGTCCTTCGCTTTGAAAAGGTCGTGCGTTGTTTGGGTTTGGGTGACGTGGGTGGTCTGGACTCGGCAGAGAGTGCAGATCACTCGAAGTCCAATGACCATATTTTGACCGACTTTAAGTAAAGGAAATTCCTGAACTCGGTTCACCTAGTCAGACCATTCTTCGTCTCGTCTTTGACTCCGGAGATGATACCGGGACTTTGGAGTTGAGTGGTTTTTCGTTCTTGGTGAGTGGATGTGGGTCCTCACGGGCACTTCAAGGGGGCCACCCCAAGGCAGCATGCTAGTAAGGCCAGGAGCCCCGAACGTAGCGTCCTTGGTGGCTGGTACATCGGCAAATTTGTGCCCATGCATTTCCCTTTCATTCCCTGCTCCATGGCACTGTGCGTAAAGCAAGAGCGGCGCCGGTTCACGGTGTCTCACATCCGCTCAGTCCTTCCTTCGTTTGACCAAGGGCCTTTTGGACCCCTCACCGAAACGACGGGACCACCGGGCGGACGTCGGAAGGACCGGTGTTTGAGCCCCAATTGACGGCTCCGAGGCGTGGCAGGAGAATGCTCGGTTTTTTCCGCGTGTTTGGATCCTTCGCTTCTGAAAGTGAGGCTTGCGAGCTCACCTCCTTTCTACAAGCGAGCCTACTGAAGGATGAGGTGCTCTCTAAGGGGGACTTCTCTCCAGCCATTTGGCGAGCCGGAGGAGGTTGTGTTCGACTGGACGACGTGTGAAGCGACGCCTCAGACAAGACAAGACCTGCTCCTCTTTGAAGCGAGTACAGGAAGCGTTGTAATTCACGGAAAAACAAACACAAAGGTTTCCATCAAGTTGCTGACCATGAAGACCATTCTTGAAGAAGACTCCCCGTTGAATGAGACCAGCTGTGGAGCAAGGTGGTTTGTACTGTAGTAGGATGTAGTAGGTGTTTGTAGTGGGTAACTAGAGGGCTTCATACCG
>CAXIVM010002340.1:0-35000 GCA_964035705.1 Porites rus | reverse complement strand
CCCGGCGGAACTGTCGCCATTCCGCCGGGTTGCCCGACCACGTCGGCACCCGGTACCAAGAGCTGGTGCCGGATTCTTCTGCTGAAGTCATCTTCACGGCCAAGTTGGCCAAAAACAAAAGTGAGGCTGCTGCAAGGTGTTCAAGGAGCTCCGCAAGTTCTGAAGCTCTCCAAAGAAAAGGTGGTCTTAGACCGAAAGTGAAGTTGCGCAACGATGGTAGGGCCCAAAGCAAAAGGAGGGTCTATGTACCCCCAAAGGTCACTCCAACAAGGCACTGCTCGGCGGCAAGGGCACAGTGAAGTGGTTCAAGAAAAAGGTGTCCACAAACAAGAGAATCTAGTTATTCTCAAAAGGTTGGCACCGACCACGAAGTCCAGAGCGTCTGGCTCGAGGTCGTGTGGAGCAGCCCAGAAGCTTAGCTTGAAGGCCACGAAGACGAGGAGAAAAGAGGCAAAAGCGAGGCGAAGCAAGGCAAGCAACGGCGGAGTGCAATGCAGCAAACTCAACTTTCACAAGCTCGGAGCGAGCGATATAGACGAAGGTTGGAGCCTACGCACCGAAAAGGCCTTGTTCGTTTCAGACTAGCTTCTTGTTTCAAATAGCGAACATTGTTACTACTAGTAAGGCACTTGTTACTAGAAGCGATGCACTTGTTCCTAGTAGCTATTTGCTTCTAATAGCAAACATTGTTTCACACCTTACAAGTCACACGAACACTAACTACAAGCAACTACAAGCGCTCCTCGAAAAGGTTTCGTTGGACGTCCCCAGTGAAAAGAAGAGCTGAGCGTCCCGCCTCATTGGTGGTCCTTGGGTTTCTGGAAGAGACCTTGCTGTGAACCGCTGCGTGTGGCCATGTTTCTGAGAGGCCCATCCATCCTCCACGCTTTACACGAAGACGTCCAACGAAAAGGCGTCATGGAATTTCGCCGTAAACCATCCCCTCAGAATTCTAAAAAATCTTTCGTTCCGTCCTTCGTTTTGCCTGTCTTTCTGTCCCTCTCTCCGGCTGGCAACAAGAGCACTAGAATGTCACTATAGCATTACTACTTGCATGAAGGCCTGCTCAACTACCAAACTCAGAATGGCGCTCTGCTAGGTGATGGTCAACTGAGTGCTGCAACCAGGTGTGTTCCTCTGTAGAAGATGCAGATTCTTCTTCCGGAGCGGCATTGGTTGGCCTCTGAAAGCCACAGCCAAAAGACTTGCGTTCAATCGATGGCTCAGGAAACACGATGAGAACACACAGTATAGTATAGTAATGTAAGGTAGTAAGGAACACCAACTTGTTGCCTCAACTCCCCACCCTCACACCCTCTGAACGGAGGCTCGGTTTGCACATGTTTTCTCCCCTTGCACCAGGCCTCGGCAAAACCCACTGGCCAGAGAGATGGTCATAGGAGAACCTCGGTCGGACGGGCCCATGCATTTCACGAAACGACACACAACAAAAGAAACACCGCGAAAAAAGGAATTGTCAGGATATTTGAAGAAACACAATTCGTTCCTTGATTTTTCCATGCAAACATTCATCATGTATTTTATCATTCTTTTCAGCCAACGGATTTCACACATGAGGAACAAAACATGACTTGGTATGTCGGCAACATCCAGGATCCGGGCTGGCTGGCATATCCAAGATTCCTCAAACACGCTGGCGTTTACGGATTCGAATAGATTCCAGTAGAAGATATTGGAGAGTGGTGAACACTGGCCACACAAGTTGTAAACACATGACATGTTTTGTACCCAGAGCGCAAGTTAAAAAAGCTTTGGGATCTAGTTTCAAAGAGTCAAAAACAGCAAAACGCAAAGAACTTGTTGCTGTTGCAACAAGCGATCAGGGCCTCAGTGGTACTTATTAAGCCACTGCAATTCCCTCGCTGTGATACAGTTTGCAGCAAAAGCGCGCACCATCGCGCACCCATGCAGAAACCATGGGTCTTTGCGTCACACCAAGATTGGTCTCTAGCAAGCCCCCCACCCAATGCGTCACTCAAATCCTCAACAAGCAATGACAGGGATAAGTTCGGGATAAGTGATCAAAGTCTTGGAATGACAATTTTTATGTTGTTACCCCTTCATAAATAGTGTAATTGTTGGGTCTCTAAATCTGTCTAGTTCAGGGTGGGTCTCTCAGTGAGCCGATTCTGCAATCCTGCATCACATCTATCAGATTCGCATCCAAGACAACCGATGGACACTCCCCCTCCCAACCAATTTGTGGACTTGTGTCTCACTGTCCCCAAGCTTCAACTCCAACACGATCCACCCACATCCTACCAACATCCTTCCAATTCCTCAGATCTAACTCACTCCTCATCTCCCATCCCCTTCTTCATGTCATTTCATGTCCATCCAACCTACTAGCGATGGCCTCCAATATCAGTCCTTTCGTCGCTGCCGAGCGGCGTCTTCTTTTCGCCCAGGACTCGGTTCGCCAGCCACTGGACGCTTCGCAGGATGGGCCTTCGGTGGACAGGCGATCCGGTGGACCCGAAGCACGGCCGTCGAACAAACAACTCGGAGTCGTTACGGCACCTAGCGGGATTGCTCCGTTCGTAGCGTCCGATCGCTCGGTTCGTAGCGATGCCCTTTGCTCCTAGTAGCAAACATTGCTCCTATAGTAGTAAGGCCAGGGGCCCCTAGTAGCTTCTTGCTCCGTTCGTAGCGATGCCAAGAGCCCCGTTCGTAGCGTCCGAGCGCTCCGAGTCGTGTGGATTCGTGGGGTATGTAACATGGACCTCTCTAAAGCTCGCATTTTTTGTCCCTGATGAATTATGGAGAGGAAGATGGGTGAACTTCGGTAGTTCTGAGGAAAAGTCAAGGTTGTCCAACGAAGAACATTCACAATTTTGTGAGCAAATTACACCAAAAAGGAAGGCATGGATCACTTCGTCGTTGCTCTGTGGGTCCAAGACTCAGGACCCTGGACCCCCCTCGCGCTTAGGTTGGAGGCCATCGCTATTAACTTCAAATTCCTCAAACCCGCCAAGTTCGGAGTCAACGAATCTGACCGATGACTTCGCGCGGTTTTTGGGCGCGTGGGCCTGGCAGCTCGGACCACGACCAACGCCAGAGAGGGCTCATCCTCCTGAGGAGAGCCACAAGAAGGCGACCCGAGACATATGTTGCCGCAGAGATGGAAGAGGTGTTTTATTTTGCTACTAGGAACAAGTGCATCGCTTCTAGTAACAAGTGCCTTACTAGTAGCAACAATGTTTGCTATTAGAAACAAGTGCCTTACTACTAGGAGCAAGAAGCTATTAGGGGCTCCTTAGTAGAAGAGAGGTAGCTAGTAGCTTAAGTAGCTACTAGCTACTGGACGCAGGATAGCTCACGCTTCAAGGAAATTCCCCGCGCCTAAGGGCGGGGCGAGCTTCCTTGAAGAAGCGCTCGCACTATTCATTTGGTTCCTAGATGTTTTAGGGAAACTTAACCTTAGAGACAAGTTGTGACCACTTAATAAAGTGTCCTCGTTAATTATAGGTCAAAAATCATGTTTGTCCTCATGTTGGTGTCAATGTCCCTGTCCGAATTTTAAAGTTACCACCCTATATCATTTGTCGTGTCTCTCCTTTCCCAAGATAGCCAGTCCAAACCTCCTGCAACAACTTCCTTAAATCAGTTGGCCCTTGGTTCCTTCGTTGAGATGTACCAATTGTGACCCCCTTTTGGGGGGATGATCTAGCCTTGACTACTGGTGCTTTCTTCGGAATTTCTTCAGCTGCGGTCCATGTTCCTTCCTCGCTCCCCACATCCGCCTCCCCTTCACTCTCTTGGTCAGGTTCGGGACTGGTCACCTTCGAATCTTTCAAGCAGATCGGACGTCTCTTGACCCACTGGAACGAAGTGCACCAAGTGAGGAGTGTCTTAGATATCCATGAAAATTTGGATTGCCTTCAACTTCTAGGCTGCAGAACTATGACAAAGCTAGTGGGGCCCTGCGTTGTTCTTTTGTCGGGGTCTGTTTCATCTTCATTCCCAAAGACACGAAGAGAAAACTTGGGAAGAAACACATGAACAATCAATAACACAACAAGTTCACAAATGGCCTCCACCCGAATATAGCAATGGCCTCCAACCTGATGATGGCCTCCAACCTAATGGCGGTGGCCTCCACCCTAATAGCAATGGCCTCTAACCTACTAGCGATGGCAATCAATAAACACAACAACAAGTTCACAGATTTCCAGGTTTTGAAATCTTCATTCACAACTCACAACCCCCGACATGCCTCGGCTTGTGCTCGGCGCGCGGCACGGCGTGCATCTCGACGGGCACGCTCATCGGCGGACCTGGACATGGTCGGTGGAAGGCGTCTTCGAACAAAGAACTCCAATGGCTTTTCATGAGCCGAGATATTATTTGTAAAGGCTATCCAAAAATTATGGGCCCTCGATGATGCAATGGTGGTATTAGTTGTTGTGATGGTTCTCGCTGTATCCCAAAATGGTTGCTCGAGGGCCATCTCTGCGGAGGGTTCTGAAATGCTTTCCAAGTGTCACAGGTGCTTGTGAGAAGGACTGCTTTGAGGCTGATAACGAAGTGAGCAAGCTGGTTGGATGACCAGAACAAGTAATTATGCAAGACGCAACAAGTTTTACATGCATCATTAGTGTTTGCACAATTAGCTTGTTTCTTAACATGGCTCATGTACTCATCCAATATCTGCACACCCACCAGCTCATGGTGCAAAGCACAAAAGCACGGCACTGCTTCTGTTCTGAGATACTGGCTGCGAGGGCACATCTTCGTCTGCGAACGGTGATGAACAGTAGAAGGGACACGAAATGTGAACCCACGTGAACCCGAATACCGCTTCCAAAGCAAACATCAAGGACACAAACGAGTGGAAGCGTGCTTCGATCATCTTCGATCCCGTTTTGGCCCGGCCCTCGTCCTTGGGCCACCAACCTCAGGCTTTTGCGAGGTGGCCTGTACAATGGTGAAGAAGGATCCCAGCCATGAGCGAAAGATCCCTGACACCATGCGGTCTATGGCAGTGGCAACCCCATGTCGCCACGATTTGCGCCATCCGCCGAGCCCTGCTGTACATCTGACACAGTGCGAAGTGTTGGAGTTCCCCCGGATGACACACCAAGTAGTAGGTTCGCGGTTTCTTTGACTCCGAAGCAAACCAGGGAGGGAACTCGGAACTCAGAACCCTCAGAACCTCACACCTCCTGGGGCTTAAAGGCTTCCAGGAGTCCATGCGAAAGGAGGTCAAGAGGTGGATTCTCTTTTCCACTAAATCCACGTGCCGAACTTGCCGCCCGATCTTCGGACCACTCTGCAGGCGATGTGAACGCTTTCATCACCATTCAACTTGGGCTTGTCTGTTTGTCCGTTTCCATTTTTATGCCTGTGCCTTTTCGTTCGTAGGTGTGAGTAGAGTTTGTGCCCATATTTGGTGAATTTACCATGTGGTGTACAGGTTTCTGGTGCATTTTTCACACCCACCCCAACCCCCCAGAATACCTGGGAAGGGGGAGCGTGGGCGCGCGTGTCATGATCGACCGTCCGCAAGTTCGTGTATTCAACTTGGGCTTGTTGCACGAGGTGCATCGCAACTAGTAGCAAGCGCATCGTTACTTAGTCACACCGGGCTGCCCAGTCTCCAAGCCGGTCTGGTCTCCATCACACTCGGCTCAACGCGATGAGTGCCACCCCAGGGAGGCGGATGCCCACGCCCAGCAGCGCAAAGAAGCGACTCTTCGACGTGTTGAGCTCGTCGAAGAAGAGGAAACCAATGAGTAAGGCCAGGATGCTGGGGAGACTGCTGATAATGGGGAACGTGACCTGAGGTTGGGACTGTGGTGTATGGAAGGGTTTGGTATGGTTTTCAACCCAAATGTTTTCTGGGAAAATGGTCAGTGCCTGTTCTCCGGGCCACAGAGAAGCCCAGCTCGCCGTTGGCATCGAACCAGGCCACCGTGCCAATGGCCCAAATGATGCCCGAGAGCATCGCGGGGAGGACGATTTGGCAGGGCAGAAAGCTCTGCTGCCTTCGTCCAGTGAGATGCGAACAGCAAAAGGGGGTGGGAAAGATGTGCATGTGAACTGAGTTATTTAGCTCAAACTCCACTCATCTGCTTCAACAAATGGCTGACATGTGTCATCATTCAAAGCTCTGGCCTCTGTACGCCCACATAGATCAACAAGGCAACCCCTGAGGCTACGAAGATCCCCAGGAAGTGGCTGAAAACATAGTCCAAGGCGCATCGGCTGTGGCAAGGGCCGAATCTCCCCTGCATGAGATCTTGCGGCAAATCAAACCTGGCATCACTGAGCGACACACCCGACCCTGATCGGCGCCGGGCAGTGGTGGACAGGGGTGACTGTGAAGAGGAGCCACAAAGGAGCATAGATGTGATCTAGGTCAACAGGTTTTGCCACCCAGAACCCCTTGGACGTTCAAAACCTGTTCCACACCTGTTCCGTGTCCGACTTTGCCATTGGATTTGACTGAACATCTCCTCAAAAAAAGGTAAGAAGTTCAGCTGACAGTGGAGGCGCCCAACTGCAAAACGCCTCACCAACTTCACAATCCACAAATTCACACAAATTCCAGGATCACAACTAGCTCATTTTGAGAGGTTCCTTGTTTGGCAACTCCACTCGACTTTGGCAATTGGATCACTCCACTCGATCCAGCGGGCACCGCGATCGGACGATGTCGACCGCAAGAAGTTCAGCCGGACACCAAGGCACATCGTTCCGAACAGAACGCCTGCAAGCACCGCCATTGCAGAACCTCAAGGAAGTCACTGATACCCAACGACCACGTTGCGACGCCGGACGGTCCAACGTGGGAAATATCGAAGTCGATGGTGCCACCTGTTTGGTATTCGGAACATGGTCCAAGGGGCCATGCCATCCACGCAACCATGCTTAATCTCAGGGAGTGTCATCAACATCAGTGTCTCAATGATGGGTAACAATAGGCAATCAGTATGCGTCAAAACGCTTCAACACTGGCAACGATGCCTCCATCAACACCTCCTACAATCTGGAATATTACCATGATGAAACATATTGACACATTTCTTGGAAGGACGGTTTTCAGGGTGGGGTCTGTTTCCAAATGCGATATTCACGTTATTCCACGTTCCTGATTACTGCGAGGGTCTGCTAGTGAGATGCCTTTGCATCTGTCTTTGGGGGAACACTTACTTCCTGATACGGTCTCCTGGACTCTAAAGACCTGTTCACAGAAAAAATAACCAGGAAGATATGTGATCATCCGATTGGTATCTATTGGGGGGTTAAGGGGACTTAGATGGACTTAGACTTATTGCACTTAACAACAAATCTAAAAAGCTCGTCTGCGCCAGCCCAGCAGCCCAAAACCAATCTCAATGGGTTCCTACGGCAGCGAACAGGGTCAACTCATGAGTCTGTCCATGTCGGCACATGGTAAGACCAACGTGTTGGCAGGATTCCATGTCAACTCTGTGAGACACCGTAGGTGAAAGGCTGTTAAACCTTTGATGAAAGACCCTGAAGCCTTCGAATCCGAGCAAGCTCATGAACATGGTTATGGTTGGTACTTGGTTGTTACTAAAAACAATCGTTCTGCTTTTGCCCATGGAAAAAACACACAAACAAACAAACCATCATCGATGCAACTGTAACGACTGTAATCCAGTGCGTATCAAGTCCCTCGGATTCGACCAGGTTTCACCCTGCTGTCGTGTGATCGTTCAGACTTCGTCTCTGATGAATAGCGATGCCCTTTGTTCCTAGTAGCGATGCCAGGAGCCCCTAGTAGCGTCCTTGCTCCTACTAGTAAGGCACTTGTTACTAGTAGCGATGCACTTGTTACTACTAGCTTCTTGTTACTGGTAGTAAGGCCAGGAGCGCCTTTATAGTAGCGTCCTTGCTCCGTTCGTAGCGATGCCCTTTGCTATGAGTAGTCTTTCACGACCCATCCGTGTCGTTTGGATTTCTCCTTGACTCCTTGTCGCCCTCAGCTGGTGCTTCCACATCCGCTTCAACAGGTTCAACCTCCTTCGTCGTCTTCACGCAATCGTAGCGTGCAGCCAAGTACATGAAGATCAAGGAGACACAGGCGAGCGCCAAGCCGGAGTAATTCATCCAAGGCGTTTGGGAGATCTCCATCTCCACCTTTGAACATTCAGCCAAGTGGCTTCGGAGATAAAACGATCTATTATTAATATAAGTTGACAGTTTCTGGTTCAAATTTGATATTATTACCTTTTATTCAATTGATATACCTTTCTCCTGCAGATGTTTCATGTCTGTCCTGTTTCAGAGCTGTGAACTGGCATGTTTCCAGACCTCAACATGTTTTGACATAGTAAAGTGTACTACTGGGAACAAGAAGCTACTATAGGGGCTCCTGGCCTTACTACTAGGAGCAAGGACGCTACTAGGGGCTCCTGGCATCACTACGAACGGAGCAAGAAGCTACTATATGTTTTCCCTGATCTTTCTTGGCGACTGACAGCAAACACCGGGTGGCTCCCGCAGATATGTGTGAATTTCCTCAATAGCCACCTACACTTTCTTAACAAATACCTAGGACCTGGTCAAATAAGTGGATCCAGATCTCTGAAACCTCCGCAAATCTCCTCATCTTGCCCTCGTTCACTCCCCCAGGGGCTCTTTTGTTCGTGAATTGCAAAGGAATCTCATTGGCCTGGCGTCATCTGCCACCATTGAAAACATACTAACCTACCCGCCGAGAGACGCCAAAGAGGCCGAACCGACCCGTGACCCAACCCATGAGCATGTTGCTGAGGTCCCAAATCGTCAGACCCAAGCCCAATCCAATCAGCTGGATCACCTCGCTCGAAGGAGACCGAAGGCGATCGAGACGACTTCGTGTTTTTTTTCACGTGTTTCTCCTTTCTTTTCTTCCGAAGGCGGCAATAAGAAGAAAGGTGGAAGTCTGGGTGGATCGTGGTTTGATCGTGATTCGTGGGAGATTTTTAGGTGCGTTCAGAAGTTGGGGGCACTTGTAGAGACGAACTCTTTTAAAGTTTGGTGTGGAACCGAACATGAGCAGAATTGGATAGTAAATGATTGAGGTGGGGTTGTCATGTCCAATGCAGCTTTGGATACCTGTCCTGTTTATCCTGCTGCGACAACATTGAAATCTGAGACTTTCATGTCCTTGGTCGAGTGATCTGTGTGCTTGTCGTGATCCCTTCTTGTGATTGAGATGTCACATTCCCTTGGCTCTTAGGAATAGTAGGATTCAACTAGAAGCAAATGCAAAGCACTTGATGTGGAGCAACCGTAACAACCACACCACCCATGACACCATACAGATTTTATGACAAAGCAACCCTGATGAGCACACGTGTTAGCACACACACACAGCCCCTTCTCATCACCTACAAGCTCCCTGAGTGGACTCTTTTCCATGCTCCTTGAACTAGAAGCGATGGCCTCCAACCTAAGAGCGATGGACTCCACCCTAGTAGCGATGGAACCTAGTAGCGTCTTTGCTCCTAGTAGTAAGGCCAGGAGCCCCTAGTAGCTTCTTGTTATTAATAGCGATGGACTCCTAAATAAGGGCGAGATTTACATGTTTTCCCCAATTCCACCATGGCGCTGCGGGGCACAGCAGGTTGCCCATCGTGAAGATCACCCCGCCCAGCGCTGCCAAGGGTTCGAAGTTGAAGGGTTCGCTATTCAAGAAGACACCTGGGGCGGTGACACCGGGGCGGTGGACAAAACGGTGAGGAACCAACCTTTGGCTCGCTATTCGGGGGAGAAGCTGCTGGAGGCTTGGCAGTTAGTCAACATTGGCTATTTCTATTGGCTATCAGGAAGTATAGCACTTTGAATAGAGTCCCATCAGCAACGCTGGTGTCATATTTCTCTTCCGCCCAAGCGCCCGTAAGGATTCCCACCATCAAAATCCCCACGGACATGGCGAACGTGAAGAAGACCCCGTCGCCCGTGTCATACTTCTTCACCGGCAAATAGTTCACGGCATACGCCACACTGGCGATCAAGCAACAGGAATAGCCTAAAGCAAGCTGGCCCACCATGGCTGGGCACGTGTGCGGCACGGACTCAAGTCCGTTCTTGAAGAGCTGGAGAGATTCTGCAGCAACGACTGCAAGGAGAGACACTTCCTTAATTCGATAACTCACTTTGCTCTTTCTCGTCTCAAAGTCACCGATGCCCTGGCCAACACATGAGACCCTGAACTGCCAGGTGCTCGTCAGCAATGGATGAAAACCAGAAAACGGGTTCTGAGAAAACGGGCTTCCGAGATCTTCTGCTTCGTTTCTGTCGCGCTGAGGTGATGGACAATCTCGGAGATGGAAAAGTCCACTCTCCTATGTTATGTCTGAGTCTGAGCCTTGAATCAAAAGAACATCTGCTTTCCTAGAGGAGGAGGGTTCACATTTCAGCAGGTGCACCCGCATCCCCGGCCCTTGTTTTCGATGTCCCATTTTTTTTCCTGCCAAATTCCCAGAAAGTGGACCGCCAGCTGAACTGTGGCCAGCTGAACTGGGATCCACCTCACCAGTGCTTCGGATCTCAACATTCACATGTCGAGATCACATCAAACACCGGGGCGCTGGGAGAGAGTGTCGCGCGTCGCGCGGTGCACGAATTCCTTTACAACGATTTGACACACTCTCCCACTGGAGAGGCGTCGCAAAATTGATATAAAAAATCATCCTTGCAGTGCCATGTGCTCACTGAGCTTCACCACATCTTGAGTAACCCAACTGAGACCTCAGCCATGTACCAGGACTGAGCGTTCCCCAGCTGTTGCCACCGACATGCAGCGCGACCAATGACACTGTGGACGAGTGGAAGATCCAGCAGCACGGTGGAGTCTTCTGTTTCAAAACTGCACATTCATTCGCAAGTGAGTTATAGCACTTATAGCTGTCATAGCTCGGAGTTTAAACCTGCGCGAGGTGCGACATCAAGATCCAATTAGGAGAATCGGCCACTGTCTGTGACCCTCTCGGTGGAAAACAGAAGCAAACAAAGGTCAAATGAACAGGCTGCTCTGCACTGCCGTCTTTTACCAAACATGTGATCAAGTTCCTAGAAGAAACCTCCTATCGTGTACTAAAAGCCGTCTACAAAACTACTCCAAACCGAAAGCTTCTTTGGACCTCTCTTGACACCCAGTTGCGAGTGACGTTCTTCGTACTCTGGATGAGCGCCAATGAGGCCCTCAGCGAGCGCTTTCGCGGCTTCCGCACGGTCTGCACAGCGGTCTGCACGGCAGAAACGCCGCCACCACAGAAGCAGCACGCGGTGCTGATGGCATTGTGGGCACCTGGAAGTAGCAAAGGCTTTAAGGTGGTCTCAGATGTAGGTCACAGCAACCCTTCCCAAGCATTCTCTCATGAAACGGGCATCTCAGTTAATAGCTGCCATTTGAGGAGTGTTGCTGATAGCGTTTCCACGATATGTATGCACACTGCATACTGCAAATTAGACTTCCAAGGCACAATAGGCTTTGGGCTGGCTGTAGGCAGCACCTCTCTCTTCAAAATACGTACAGTCAAAACGTCCTTCACAGCTGGTTCAAAGTGCCTTAATGTGCACACTACATAGACTGGCCATACCACTTTGCTGACTGGGAAGATGCTCTTTTCAAGCTACAAGGGATGGCGTGTGTTGTGGATTAAGCAGGCTTCAGATACTTCATATGATACATGGCAAGACAAACTCTCCAGATCCAAGCCCTTTCATAGCTTCGACCTCTGACATTCTCCAACCCTCTTCCCGTTCCAAGTCCTTGTTGGCTCCACTGGGCGGGCAGCGGCTCATCGACACATCCAGTTCCACCGCCAGTGGTGGTGCCGCCTGTGCGACTGCTCGTTGTTGTGGTGCTCGTGGTAGTGGTGGGGGCATTAGGGTCCACGATCTCCACGTCCGCGCAGTTGGACCAAATCTGATCTGCCATGTAACAATCCTCGGCCCAAACGAGAACCGCCCTTCTGGAGGTTGAGAATGACACCAGGGACCTACATCAGGCCCATACTGTTTTGATATGTTTGATGTAAGACAACCCTTTTCTTGGGAATGAAGTGTTTGAACTCATGACTCATGATCATTGAACGAAGTAAGCACCTCCCTCGCGCCACGCGAAGCCACCCTCGGTGTCGCAAATCAGGTGCCAAGGTGCCCAACGCCAACTGAGGAGATACTCACCTCACAGCTACTACTAGCTTCTTGTTTCTAATAGCTTCTTGTTACTACTAGTAAGGCACTTGTTACTGGTAGCGATGCACTTGTTCCTAGTAGCTTATTGTTCCGATACTCACCTCACGGCTGAAGGGCTTGGACTTCTTTAACTTCGAAGCTGCCTTTCTCCGTGTTTCTTCCTTTGTTTCCTTTCATTGTTGCTGTTGACCTTCAACCTTTCTTCTATCTGGTTTATTTCTTTGTAGGATGCAAGGAAAAAAATCCACAAGTAGGTATATTTTCATATTATTGTTTTTCTTGTTGGTTGCAGCTTGTGACTGCTGCTGAGAATCCACTGTTCTTTGTGTGCTGAATGCTCTATCTCGACTGGTGCAAATGCCCAACAAAAACGATAGTCTTTCTTCTGAGGCCCCCTGCCTGGGGGAAGGTTGTTGGGCACCAGCACCTTGTCATGGACCTGAACACGCAGGCTACAGGGCAAGAAATGCTGGCAAACAAGGTCACCTCAAATAGTTTCTCACGCTGACTTGGTGATTACTGACTAAACTTTGAACCAGCTTCATTCACTTTAGGGAAGACGCTACTAGGATGGAGGCCATCGCCACGAGACTGGAGGCCATTGCTATTGGGGTGGAGGCCATCGCTATTAGGTTGGAGGCCATTACTACTACTAGCAAGGACGCTACTAGTGGCTCCTGGCATTACTTCCATGCTAACGGTTGTGTGGCACACCACGCCTCCCAGTTGTTGGGGTTGTGCACCTTGGGCCCCGCGTCGCAGACAGACTTTGGACCGAAGTCCTCCGCAAAGAGCTGCTCCACCTGAGCGTCGCCGAAGCTTTGCACGGCGTCCCAGGAGCACAAGCCTTCGCCACCTGCCAGTGCAGGTGGAAACTTGGAGCCCAAGTGAGGTCGCTGGGCTAGAAGCTACTAGGGGCTCCTGGCATCGCTACTAGGAGCAAGGACCCTACTGGGGGCTCCTGGCCTTACTACTAGGAACAAAACGCTACTACGGCCTCCTGGCATCGCTACTAATAGCAAAAGGAACCTACTAGCGATGGCCTCAAACCTAAGAGCGGCCTCCAACCTAATAGGTCGCCAGGCTGGTAGGACATCAAACTGAAAAACAAAGAACGACCAAGCTGGGTATTTCTACAGCGCGCTCCAAGTGTAGAACAGCTGGCAGACGACAAATCGCCAACATCACCGCACTTACCGAAGGTGTTCTCAGCGAACCAATGGTGCGATGCACTGCTATGCGGGAAGGGTCACGAAGGGTGTCTGCTATTAGATTGACACGTGTCTGCTTTTTCCTTGTGAATCCTTTCATCCCACCCCTTCCCATTCTCTATCCACTCACTGCCTTTCACCTGCTCTTTCCCACCACTTTATGGACATGACATACCCAGCTCCATCTTGGACCGTAGACGAGTCCGAGTCCGCTCTTTCACCCACCTCCCGAGATCTGCGCCGTGTCGGGGATGGGGATCCACCGCCAGGTGGAGCCTGCCGGCTCTGTGTCGCCACTCTTGCTGGTGATCTTCATCGTCACCTGGGATGACTTCGGAGCCGAAGGGCGGCATGCGGCTCCCATGGGCGAGGCCGAAGCAATGCAGCGTCTGGAGATGAAGTCTGGGAGACTCACCCTGTTTTCCGACGTTGGACGTTTCAAGAACTTGCTATAGGTTTCAACCCATCTTTCGGTGGCTGCTGTATTTCTCCTTGTTTGGTACTTTGACTGGTGCATGACTTTGAGGACAGGTCGCTAACCCCTAGATCACTTCCAGCTGGAAATCTCATGAAACCCACTGCAAGCTTAAGCGAGCTGCATTCAGGTCCCTCTGCGCTTGATACTCCAGCCACTGAGTGTCCGCAAAGTCCAGAACGTTGGCTTCGAAGCAGTCCCAAATGCATTTCCTCACGCTTCGAGCGGAAAAACGGAACCATGGAGCGTCAAGAAACCACCTATGCATTCTATGATCTGAGGGGTGGATGACCAGAAACCATGAATTGTTCACTACCAGTTGTGAAGGACATGGTCAATATGTTTCCGTCTTCAAGCTGACAAATTCGCCCAACGATCGGTTGGGCTGATAGTTGCTTTGAGTCATAAGCATATGACCAGCACAAGCGGTGTTGCAGGTGAGCTTCAAATAGGCATCAACCTGCTCCTGGCTCGAGCCTCGGATGGGATCTGCCAAATGATCCTGGCGACATTGAAGGAAGCTGTCGCGCTTGCACAGCATGTAGACATAGCCTCCGCCATGGTTGGCATACCTCGCAAACGACATTTTCCATCCACTGGACTTTCTTCTACCCCACCGCCCCACCGCGCATTGTGTACTTTGTTTTAAGTCCATCTCAATAAGGAGTAAACAAACACCATCCTATACAAAGTAAGCCCCAAACAGAGTAGGCAAGCGAATGCGCGTGAACAATGTATGTGGCCTCTGCAGAACTAGGGCTCTAAGCCCTCAGCATATACTTCATGCCAACAATAACTCCACTTTTAGCCATACAAGAACCACCTCAAGAAATGGCCGCAAGTGTCTCCGCCTTCCAAACCATGGTATGAATGACCATGTAAAGCAGCTGTATTAACGTCACCATAGCACCAACTGTGAACCAATTACTCTGGATCTTCCTCACCCATCCGCCATCAACACGAATCACCTGTTGACGGATCCAGCTGCAGGTTGAAGGCCGTCTCCTGTTCCGTCCCCACGAGCCACTGCGGTGGCGTG
This sequence comes from Porites rus, assembly GCA_964035705.1. Classification (NCBI taxonomy): domain Eukaryota; kingdom Metazoa; phylum Cnidaria; class Anthozoa; order Scleractinia; family Poritidae; genus Porites; species Porites rus. The sequence goes on along the minus strand of CAXIVM010002340.1, from coordinate 20,095 downwards.
ACTTTCGGACCGCTGGGCTCTGCACCGCCCATGGTGGTTTCCCCAAAGCCCTCGGCCAGCTGGACACCTCCACAAGGTCTTTTGGACACTATTAGGTGGAGGCCATCGCAAGTAGTTTGGAGGCAAACGCTACTAGACTAGTAGCTCCTGGCCTTACTACTAGTAGTAAGGAGCTACAAGGTCTGTTGGACTTCAAACAAGTTTGTTTGTGACTGTCCAAGAACACCTGGCTCAATCCTGGTTGGGACCAGTGCTTGGTGTTGGTTGTCCACTGAAAGTGCAATGTGCGAACCTGGTACTTCTGATTACTTAACAGACTTAACACATTCATGATTCAGCGAGCATCATTATTTCTCCCGGTTCTTCGTTCTCTTTCCTCAGCAATGTACCTGCACAGAATTCGACGCCATGTGGGTTGTAGCAGCCTCAGCGGGTGGAGCAGAAACATGTTAGAAATTAGATCCCACTGTGAGTCATGATATGCAGTTGAAGGCCATCGCTCTTAGGGTGGAGGAAATCGCTAGCCATTGCAATTAGTTTCCCACTGTGAGTCATGATACCTGCTGTTGTCCACAATGAAAGGTTCCTAGTAGCGATGCCAGGAGCCCCTAGTAGCGTCCTTGCTCCTAGTAGTAAGGTACTTGTTACTAGAAGCGATGCACTTGTTCCTAGTAGCTTCTTGTTACTACTAGTAATGCCAGGAGCCCCTAGTAGCGTCCTTGCTCCTACTAGTAAGGCACTTGTTACTAGAAGCGATGCACTTGTTCCTAGTAGCTTCTGGTTACTACTAGTAATGCCAGGAGCCCCTAGTAGCGTCCTTGCTCCTACTAGTAAGGCACTTGTTACTAGAAGCGATGCACTTGTTCCTAGCAGCTTCTTGTTACTACTAGTAATGCCAGGAGCCCCTAGTAGCGTCCTTGCTCCTACTAGTAAGGCACTTGTTACTAGAAGCGATGCACTTGTTCCTAGTAGCTTCTTGTTACTACTAGTAATGCCAGGAGCCCCTAGTAGCGTCCTTGCTCCTACTAGTAAGGCACTTGTTACTAGAAGCGATGCACTTGTTCCTAGTAGCTTCTTGTTACTACTAGTAATGCCAGGAGCCCCTAGTAGCGTCCTTGCTCCTACTAGTAAGGCACTTGTTACTAGAAGCGATGCACTTGTTCCTAGTAGCTTCTGGTTACTACTAGTAATGCCAGGAGCCCCTAGTAGCGTCCTTGCTCCTACTAGTAAGGCACTTGTTACTAGAAGCGATGCACTTGTTCCTAGCAGCTTCTTGTTGCTACTAGTAATGCCAGGAGCCCCTAGTAGCGTCCTTGCTCCTACTAGTAAGGCACTTGTTACTAGAAGCGATGCACTTGTTCCTAGTAGCGTCTTGTTACTACTAGTAATGCCAGGAGCCCCTAGTAGCGTCCTGGCTCCTACTAGTAAGGCACTTGTTACTAGAAGCGATGCACTTGTTCCTAGTAGCTTCTGGTTACTACTAGTAATGCCAGGAGCCCCTAGTAGCGTCCTTGCTCCTACTAGTAAGGCACTTGTTACTAGAAGCGATGCACTTGTTCCTAGCAGCTTCTTGTTACTGCTAGTAATGCCAGGAGCCCCTAGTAGCGTCCTTGCTCCTACTAGTAAGGCACTTGTTACTAGAAGCGATGCACTTGTTCCTAGTAGCTTCTTGTTACTACTAGTAATGCCAGGAGCCCCTATCCTTGCCCCGTTCGTAGCGATGCCTTTTGCTCCTGGTTCCGGGTAATTCCGGCTGCGTCGGCACCGACACTCCAGCGTTCGCCTGAACCCGACAGCGCTGCACCGAGCAGCCGCAGGGGTGGAAGGTCTGGGCTCGGTCCTCGTAGAGGTTCTGAGCGTCGACGTAGTTGAAATGCCCCGGGCGCATCCAGGGTGTCACCGTGGGGGAGCCAAAGAAGGCACGGTCCAGCCACCAGGAAGCTGTGGTGTAGTAGGCTTGACGATCCAAGGCATAGCTTCCTGGAAGAGAAACATAACCACGTGAATGCAAATAGAAGAGATGCACCAGTCGATTGAACGTTCGAGTATCAGTACGAAGATATCAAACAAGAAACTGATGTACACCTCCAGTGATGACAGTATCCCTCCAGTTGCCCACAAAAACATTTTGACCACCACACCATCAAAGCTCTCGTCAAGACATACAGTCTAACAATTTCCCACGAACCTGAATGAGGCTACTAGGAACAAGAAGCTACTAGGGGCTCCTGGCATCGCTACCGCTACTAGGAGCAAGGACGCTACTAGGGGCTCCTGGCATCGCTACTAGGAGCAAGGACGCTACTTGGGGCTCCTGGCCTTTCTGCTAGGAACAAGAAGCTACTGGGGGCTCTTGGCATCGCTACTAGGAACAAGGACGCTACTAGGGCTCCTGGCCGTACTACTAGGAGCAAGTAGCTACTAGTAACAAGCAGCTGAATGTCCAAACATGGCCAAACTCACTTCCTCAATGCCGTGGCCATGCTCGTCCTGGGAATCCGTTGTTCTTGGAGTGTGGAATCGTCAGCATGGCATGCCCCAGTGCGCGTGCCAGGAAACTGCAGCTGAGCAGGGTCAACATCGTCATGATCGCCAACGTTCGGAAGTCAGAGCACTCAAACTGCGGGACCATGAATTGCGATTGTGTGACCGGTGGACAATGCCAACTGCAGGTCGCTGGAGGCTATCACTACTGGGTTGGTGGCCATCGCTCTTGTATAAGTTGGATGCCGTTGCTACTAGGTTGGAGGCCATTGCTAGTAGGTTCATTGAAGTTTGTATCGAGTTGTGTCTAGTTGTTCAATCTTACAAGATCTTAGAGGCTTGGATGAGATTGTTGGTGAGCCAGGCAGCCATACCCAACTGTGTTTTTGGGGAAGAATGCGACGTTTCTTCTCTCAGCTACCCATTAATTACCATGGCATCACGGGCTACCCGACTCCGCCATGCATTTGGAAATAGCTGCAAAAACTGCAACAATGTTTTCGGAACAGGTAGTGCTTTGGTTGATTTCATCTGTCCTAGTATTAATTAGTGATTTGCTGTATTTTCCTCTAGACCGTGCATCCCAAGACACTCGATCTCAGTGGTCACTTGGTTGAATGGTACTCCGGCACTCAGCACGCACGACACCTTCTTACTTGGTTTCCCCCAGCCAGCAATCAGCCACACACCAAAGCCAGCGTCACGATTTACCTCGTGCAATGGATAATCAATAGAATCGTTTTCCATGCACGAAGGGTGACTATTGTCTTGACTGGAGCATGGAAGGAATTGCCTTTGGATGGTTTCCATCAATCGTGACCTTCTTGTTCCATGAATAGTGACTTCACATCAGATTTCGGGCTGCCATAGAACAGCTGCCTTTGCAGGGTGTCTTTGGGAGAAAGACTTGAAAGCATCAAAGACCAAAGACGTGGAACACATTGGTGACGTTGGGGTGGATCACTGGTGATTCAAGTCCTATTCAATTTTCTGTTTTCACATGTAGCCGACTCACCCCAATCCGATGTTGTCCAGATTAAGATTGTGCAATCGGTAAGCTTTCCAAACAAACGCATTGCAGCATCTCTTTGCAACCTTTCCTCTAGGCTGTTTTTAAGAAGCTACTAGTAACAAGTGCATCGCTAGTAGTAACAAGTGCCTTAATTTCGTCTAATTTTAGCTTAATTATAATAGCTTTTTGTTGCTACTAGTAAGGCACCTGTTACTACTAGCGATGCACTTGTTACTAGTAGCTTCTTGTTTCCAAATCAATTCTTCTTCTTAGTCTCTCGCAACTTCTCAATTTCACCTCTTGTGGGTATGAAGTTTGCCGGAGTAACACCGTCAGGATGATCTGAAGATCCAGCCGCACGGTGGAGTCTTCGCATTCTAGGCACATTTAAACATGACCGGACACTACTAGTAGTAACAAGAAGCTACTAGGAACAAGTGCATCGCTAGTAGTAACAAGTGCCTTACTAGTAGTAACAAGAAGCTACTAGGAGCTCCTGGCCATACTGGGAACAAGAAGCACATTCCAGACCGGAGCAGTGCACCGAGCTGTCATAGCTCGGAATTTGAGATAGCTGGACCTTAGTGACCACTCCCGACGTCCACAACCCACACCAAGCGGAGAATTACTTGGCTGAAGAACAACGGTGAAAATGGACAGGCTGAGAACACTCTGCACTACCCCCTCTTTGACCAAATATGTGGTCAAGTCCCTAGAAGCAAAGGCTTCCAAAAGCTGCAAACTACTCCAAACACTGTTCTTTTTTCCTGCTCCCCCCTAGTAGCTTCTTGCTACTAGTAGCGATGCACCTTGTTACTAGTAGCTTCAACAAACACTTCTTGGGACATTTTGGACCTCTCTTCGCACCCAGTCGCGAGTAATATTCTTCGTACTCTGGATGAACGACAGTGAGTCCTGCCCCAGTGAACGCTTTCGCAGCCTCCGCACGGAGACTTGCCGTGCAACAGTCACCGCAGACTTGCCGCCGCCACAGAAGCAGCACGCGGTGGCAATGACCTCGTGGGCACCTGATCGTGACCGGTCGTGGCCTGCCTCCAAGGCGCTGCACTCGTCGGACAAAGGAAGTCGGTCACAGTCAGTCATGCATCGAGAATCTCACTTCGCAGTTTCAGCAGTGTTGCTGATATTGGTTTGTTGGACAACAACATAAACAAATGGATACACATGGAGTGAAACAATGGGCGTACTTTCGTGGTGGTCCAAGGCACAATAGGCATCAGGCTGGCTGTAGGCAGCCCCTCTCTCTTCGAAATAAGTACAGTCGAACCGTCCTTTACAGCGGGCTTTGAGCGTATAAAAGCCCTATGATCATGCGATATGGACACATACATACTGTGCAGTGCTCTTTCCACGGCAAAATAACTGGCTCTGGTCGTGATGTAAAAGAGGCCAGCGCTGTGAGCGTGTGTTTTTGGTATTCTCGCTTTTTTGTTTGATATTTGTGATCTCTTTGATAGGTCCTCTGAACCCAAAACATTTCCCCTATATGGAGCCTTGCTGTTCTGGTAGAAGATGAAAAAAAACACATGCGGCATGCGTGATAAAATACATTGACATGACAGGAGAAAAAAGAAACACGTATGCTAGAAACACTGTACACTGCACATGCTCACAGCGCTGTTTTCTGTATGCAAAGTGTGAGTGATACATGGCAAGCCAAACTCTCCAGATCCAAGCCCTTTCATAGCTTCGACCTCTGACATTCTCCAACCTCTTCCCGTTCCAAGTCCTTGTTGGCTCTACTGGGCGGGCAGCGGCTCATCGACACATCCAGTTCCGCTCGTTGTTGTGGTGCTCGTGGTTGTGGTGGTGGGGACATTAGGGTCTACGATCTCCACGTCTGCGCAGTTGGACCAGATCTGATCTGCCATGTAACAATCCTGACTTGGCCGAATGGATCAGGGGGCTAAACGCCAATGCTGTTGATACAATCCTTTTCTTTGGAGTTCAACATTTGACCAAAAAGGTAAGCGCCGCGCTCCGACCACAGTCACCCTCCGTGTCGCACATTAGAAAAGGTGCCAAGGTTCCCAACGCCAACTGAGGAGATACTCACCTCACAGCTGAACAGTTACCGCGTGAATGGGAAGTCCAACTTCTTCCTTTTTTTTTGCTTTATTTGTGATCTTCAGAGCTTTCTTTTGGTTTCTTGTTTTGTTGGAGGCAAGGAAACATCCACATGTTTTGTTCTTATTGTATGTCGTAGGTTGTGACTGCTGCTAAGAATCCACTATTCTCTTTGCGGTCAAATGTGAAATGCAGTTACTTTACATGCAGTACCTGCGTGCAACTGCTCTATCTCAATTTATCCAGATGCAAAAAACCGGACAGTGTTTCTGTCGAGGCCCCCTGCCTGGGGGAAGGTTGTTGGGCACCCGTACCTTGTCATGGACCTGAACATGCGGGCTACAGGGCAAGAAACGCTGAAAAACAAGGTCAGTGTGGATTGGACTCTATGTGTGGCAATTGGCATGACGCAAGGTCATCCCACTTGTGACTCATCGCAAGAATGTAGCCGATTGGAGGAAAACTCGGTCTGACTTAGAGCTGACTTGTGACTATATCAGCTATAAGAGTTATAGTTCACTTTGAGTCAACACCCCAACTCCCCAGAGTTCCACACCACGCCTCCCAGTTGTTGGGGTTGTGGTTCTTGGGCCCGGCATCACAGACGGACTTTGGACCGAAGTCCTCCGCAAAGAGCTGCTCCACCTGAGCGTCGCTGAAGGCCTCAACGGCGTCCCAGGAGCACAAGCCTTCGCCACCTGGCGAAGAATGTGTCAACGTGGACTCAGCGCAAAACATGGAAATGTGGAGCCCACTACACCAGCAAGAAAACGACGGTATTGGGCATTTGTACAGCTGTAGCCGCAAGTACTTCGAGTGATCCCCACCCCGAGAGGCGGACTGGAAGAAGGCAGGGCACTTGTATTGACAGACTATCCAAACGTTGCCTGACATGTGCATCGACACTATGTTCTGGCATCAAGTCTGGTACGTGTTCTGACACATCATCTATCAAAAAAAGACTGGACATGTTCTGGTATGTGTCCTGACGTCCTCATTGGCATGTGTTTCCTTTGTCCTGCCGTGAAGTATCATTTTTCGTCTCCGCATCCTCTAGCGAATTACTTCTGGCATGTGCTGTCGCACCAAGCTGGCATGTGCGACAGCTGTGTTGTGACACATGGTCAGGAGCCCCTAGTAGCTAGCGTCCGATCGCTCCGTTCGTAGCGATGCCCTTTGCTCCTAATAGCGTCCTTGGTCCTAGTAGTACGGCCAGGAGCCCCTAGTAGCGTCTTTGCTCCTAGTAGCGATGCCAGGAGCCCCGAACGTAGCTTCTTGTTCCTAATGGTCATACTTCAGTTCTGATATGTCTGACATGAGTCCGGCCATGTATTCCGACATGTGTTCTGCCATCAAACCTGCCACTTGTTCCAGCACTCTATCTGGTATCTTTTGGCATTCTACCTGGAATATATTCTGACTGACATTCTATCTGGCATTCTACCTTGCATATATTCTGACAACCTTTCCAGCATTCTAACTGTCTTCCGGCATTCTTTCTGGCATATATTCTTGCATTGTATCTGGCATAGCTTCTGACATCCTAGCTGCCATACCTTCTGACATCCTTTCTGGCATATCTTATGGCACGCTACCTGGCGTGTATATACTGACATCCTTTCCGGGCATATCTTCTGGCATACCTTTTGGCATTCTATCATGGCATACCTTCTGACATTCAAACAGGTGTGTCTTCTGGCTTTTTAACCGACATATATCTTCGGAACTTCTAACTGGCACATCTCCTGATTTCCGGCATTCTATGTGGCATGGTTTCCGACATTCCATCTGGAACGGCATGTGGTGACTCCCAACATAAAAGTGTTCAGGTATCTTCAGGTGAGAGGCAAAGGAGTGGCACCTTTAAAATCTAAAAACCCTCACCTGGGAGACTAGCAAGAAGCTACTAGTAGCAAGGAAAACCTATGCTGACGCAAAAGGACGGCATCATCGCACGTAGGGTGCTCTCACCTAACCCACTGCCTCACTGCTATTATCAAGGAAGACAGGCTAGCTTAGATCGACACTTGCGTTTCTTTGTGCCTCATTCCCACAAGGGATGTAAGAGTTTGGTACTCACCGAAAGACTGCTAGTAGGTTGGAGGCCATTGCTTCTACTAGCCTCGGTCCCCGGAACTTGACCGGCACCTCCAGAGATCTGCGTGGTGTCAGGGATGGGGATCCACCGCCAGGTAGTGCCTTCCGGCTCTGTGTCTGAGCCACTCTTGCTGGTGATCTTCATCGTCACCTGGGATTACTTCTGGAGACACCCCTTCTAACTTTCATGCAGTTGTTTGTGGATGTTTTAAGGATGTGCTATAGGTTTCAGCCTATGTTTGGGTAGCTTTTGCATGCTTTTGCATTACAGTATTTCTTCTTGTTTGGTACTTTGACTGGTGCATGATCTGCTTGGCACCAGCGAGCTGCGTTGAGGTCCCTCTGCGCTTGATAGTCCATCCACTGAGTGTCTGCAAATTCCAGAACGTTGGCTTCGAAGCAGTCCCAAATGCATTTCCTGACGACGAAAAGCGGAGAAATGGAAGACGGAGCGCGAATAGGATTTTTGTCACAAAGAAACTGTATTATATGCAGGGTCGATGACAAGGAAACGTGCCACAACGGAATCCACGAGCAGCTGGCACATTTGGCCAACCATCCGCACATCAAGATTTCACCAAAAGTGATGTTGCAGGTGAGCTTCAGATAGGCATCAACCTGCTCCTGGCTCGAGCCTCGGATAGGATCTGCCAAATGATCCTGGCGACATTGAAGGAAGGTGTCACGCTTGCACAGCATGTAGATATAGCCTCCGCCATGGTTGGCATACCTCACAAACGACATTTCCCATCCACACAACGGACAGCTACATGTCACAAAAACTACCGGCCAAAAGCCAAGCTCTTCTGGTATCTCCTAGGGTCCTTCGGTGGCACACTGAAGCTTCGCTATCATAAAGGCAGGACTTTGTCTTCTTCCTCTATATAATCAAACAACATCATCTGAGATCTTGTGTAGTGGCACAGCAGGTGAATGAACTTGAACAATTGAAGGGAGCAAGGACGCTACTAGGGCTCCTGGCCTTACTACTAGGAGCAACAAGCTACTAGGAACAAAGGGCATCGCTACTAGGAGCAAGGACGCTACTAGGGGCAGGAGTATAAAGTATAAAATGATGGAAATCGTTTCTGTCTGTTTGGAGGCACAGCCCGGCCAACCAACCCCGAAAATGGGGACATGTCATTCTGAGCAAATCCTTTTCTGTACGGTCGCATAATGCACGTCCTGCCTTTCCTTCTTACCAGGAATCACATCTAAGTCTATGTCTATGTGGATCTGCCGCTGTTGAATTAGCAATTGCATTTCGCGTGGCAGGTGTTTGATGGTTGGTTCTCATTCTCTTTTGGATCAGCATTCAAACAGCTTTGGAGGGAGGACATGTGACCGTGGGGGGTGGCATAAGTCTCTTGCAGTATTCTCAGGGGACAGGGACAGGGTTTGCACTCTGGAACTCTGGAACCTTCCCTAAGAACAAAAAGGTGTCATGATCCTGGTGCTGTATTACATACAAGAACCGCCTCAAACGGACACAAGTGTCTCCACCTTTCGACACACACTCCCAACCCTCCTATGAATGATCGCTATGTCGGGCAGTACAAGTCACCATGGTACCAACTATGTAGAGCACTTTTGATCTTCGTCACCCATCCGCCATCAACACGTCCCCAGTTGATTGGTCCAGCTGCAGATTGAAGGCAGTCTCCTGTTCCGTACCCAGGAACCACTTTGGTGGCTTGATCGTTGGCCCCGTGGGCTCTGCACCGCCCATGGTGGTTTCCCCAAAGCCCTCGGCCAGCTGGACACCTCCAAGTCTTGTGATTCGTGGTTCGGTGGACCAGTGAGGGCGCAAAGAGCAGCATCGGGGATGGGCTCTACATCCGTGGGATGGTTCCAGTTTCAGTCTGTTTTGGAAAACACTTGAAATGGAAATATTATATTGTGATATATTGTGTCTCTTTTGTTCACTCTCCCTTTTTGAGTCAGGCGGGCTATGTTTGTATTTATTCACACCAGTTTGCTTGTAATTTTCCGAGAACGGCTGGCTCAATTCTGGTTGGGATCAGGAAATGCTTTCAGTGTCCAACTGAAGCAGTTCACCAACCTCGCGCTTCTGATTGATTAAAACCATTAAACACCTCGGCAATTGAATATGTCAGTTTTATTTACGGCCGCACGGCTTGGTATTTCTCTATGATCTTCGTTGTCTTTCCTCAGCAATGCGCCTGCACAGAACTCGGCACCATGTGGGTTATAACAGCCTCAGCAGGTGGACCGGCAAAATGTTTGATGTCCACAAAACACTGGGGTTCTAGTAGCGTAGCTTCTTGTTATTAGTAGCTACTTGCTCCTAGTAGTGCGGCCAGGAGCCCCTAGTAGCGTCCTTGCTCCTAGTAGCGATGCCAGGAGCCCCTAGTAGCGAACAGGGCTCTAGCTGATAGCTAGCCTTCCTTTCGTCTGAAAGGGCATACTCACTTTTCCCCAAAGGATCCCAACAAAATCCACAGTGCACAAGGCTCCCAAGCAGTGCGAAGTCCCATCTCAGGAACATTCAGGAACTACGGCCATCTTTAGCAATCTTGTCCGTCCATATCCGGTCCAAGGGATATTTCTGGATGGTGAACTGGTATAAAGACTCCTCCCCCCAATTTCCCCTGCGAATTGAACGGAAAAGGCCCTGGAGTCTGCCACCTTCCTTAGGCCGATCGGATCGTTTCCACTCTTCCTTAGGTGAACAGGCAGGTCCCATGGAATCCATGGCAAGCGGCCGCAGGGGTGGAACGTCTGGGGAAAGTCTTTGTAGAGGTTCTGAGCGTCCACATAGTTGAAATGCCCCGGGCGCATCCAGGGTGTCACCGTGGGCAAGACAAAGAAGGCACGGTCCAACCACCAGGAAGCTGTGGTGTAGTAGGATTGACGGTCCAAGGCAAAGCTTCCTGGAAGAGAAACATAACCACGTGAATCCACAAAACAAACTGAACATTTGTTATTTTGACTGATCGAATACCATGAATTCCGAAGGTAAATTGTGGTTCAATAAATTGATGAACGCCTGCAGTGATGAACAAAAACAGCCCAAACATCGGTCAGTAGAAGAAGACAAGGATGAAGATAAATTTGGCACTCTGGAGCACACACATGAGAACACACGTAGGTGAGCCGTGACAGCACACATATAAAAGCACAGATATGAGAGAGCACACATATGAAGGCAACATAAGGCAACTACATATGAGAGCACACACCTGCGCAAAAGAGAGCACAATGAGAACACACATATGTGACACATGAGAGCACGCAATGAGAGCACACGCGTGTGAGCAAGCACACGAGACCACACAATGAGGGCACGGGTAATTGAATCTGCACTTCTGGGTTCACAAACCACCATGAAGCCTCATGAAAACGCGGCACATGTCCAAGCTTCCCAATTCACCAGACACGACCAGCCAAGTCCGGTGCCGACATGTGCCGAAGTAAAATGGCTCCAGTCCCCACGTGCCACGAAAAGTCGACTTCGCCATAAAGACACGAGGGTTCCTTTACGCCTGACGAAGATCTCGAGAGGTATGACTGTCCATAAATAGCATCGAAATGGCCGCACATGCCGGTGAACACCCTTCATCAACCCCAGCCTTGCGAACAACAGTGTAAGAACCCCTAGTGTGACTCTTTGGGGAACAACACCAGTAGGTAGTCTTCTGTGTCTAGTAGCTAGAAGCTACTAGGTTGGAGGCCATCGCTATGTGGTTGGAGGCCATCGGTATTATAGTATTATATAGGTTGGAGGCCATTACTACTAGTAGCTAGAAGCTAGTAGTAACAAGTGCATCGCTACTGGTAACAAGGGAGTCCTAACCGCTGCCAAACATCTCCTGAACTACACATTGTGGTAACAGGTATCATTGACTCTAGACACCTCGTTGACCCCAGAGCACAAAGCGAGAGGCCTTGGCTGGGTGGTCTTGTGGACGGTCTTTCAATTCAATCTGTTTGTTTCAATGGGTTTCATTCCAGTGCTGCAGCCATGCTGTCTACCTGGCAAACCCAGAATCCACATCAACCACTTCAGCTTTTTGGGTTTTTTTGAGGCGTCTCTCTTTCGTGAACAGGCGTACCATGGTGACGACAATGGTGACGTCAATGGTGCTGGACTATCACTGACATGAAATCAGATACGAGAACCGTGTTTGCCGAAGTTTCGATGTTCTTGAGAGTACCTGGGTGCGTTGAAACTCCATAGTTAGCTGACAAAAAGTTCTCCCAAAGCTTTAAGACCACCAAACCATCAAAACTGTTTCCACAACACAAGACCAAATGATTCCCCCGAACCTGAATGAGGCCCAAACATAACCTGCAATGCCCGTCCTGGGAATCCGTTGTTCTTGGAGTGTGGAATCGTCAGCAGGCCGTGCCCCAGTGCGCGTGCCAGGAAACCGCAGCTAAGCAGGGTCAACATCGCCATGATCGCCAACGTTCGGAAGTCAGAGCACTCAAACTGCAGGACCATGAATTGCGATTGGCCGACTGGTGGATGCCAACTGCAGGTCGCTGGAGTGGCCCACAGTCAACCCCACGACTGTTTGCAGGTTTCAATGGTGTCTGTCAACCCCTCTGACGGATCCATAGAGCCTACATCCATGCCCAGTCACCCGACGGATGCGATGTCCATGGGCCATCCCATTGGGCTTCTGGACTCCACCACGACATGTCCGTTGAGATCAATGCCGAACAGCCTCTCTATGCGTTTCTGAAGAAGTAACATTGAACCTTTGAACATCAACATACTGCTTGTTGGATCCAATCAGCTTCCCGTTTTTTCTTTTTAAGAGTCGAATTCAATGGAATCCTCGGCACAAACATGGGCCTTCAAAGTTGCGACTTGTTCAATCCACCAGCCACATGGGCCATCGCTATTAGGTTGGAGGCCATCACTCCAAGGTTGGAGGCCATCGCTCTTAGGTTGGAGGCCATCGCTAGTAGGTTGGAATCCATTACAATTAGGTTGTTGGCCATGGCTAGTAGGCTGGAGGTGATTGCTCTCAGGTTGGAGGCCATCATAAGTAGGTTGGAGGCCACACTTGGGTTCGGTTTGTATCGAGTTGTGTATTGCTTCAGTACCCTCGTCTTTCAGCACCTTCTAGCTCTTGTAGAAGCCGCAGCACCTCCTTCGAGTTCGCTCGATCGGCCACCTCAACGAAGGGCGATGCAAACGAGCCGATGCCAAGACGGGGCAGTTGCACGTTCGGCCCTACTGGACAATGTCTCACATGGCCTCATCGCTGTGGAACCAACAAACAGGGAGACATCTGACCACGCTTTGCACACAAAGTAGGATTGGACGATGCACATACACCCGCAGTCTTTTTCACCATCGCCCATCTCCCCCTTTGGGGGACCGGCGCATCAAAGTGCGCACATGAGGTGCGCACCAGAGCGCGCAGCTTCTGGTTATCCTCAGTGTTTTTCTGCCACAATTTTCTTGGGTCATCCTCATGCGCACGTGAGCTCGTTGTGTCTCACCCGCCCATGGCTGACAGCTCTGTCGAACTCGGCTCAGGAGATGATCTGGGAGACTCCTCGAAAGGTGCTCTGGAACTAGTTGTCAATTGAATCTGCTGGAACATTGGCAAAGTAGACCGCATATAGGATTGCTAGTCAGTGCTAGTCAAGATGATTTTCAGGGAGCTGGTTCAGGCTGGGACAGGAAAATCAGCAACTTTGCTGGATCAAATTTCGGTAGAAAACACTCACAACTGGCTTTGGCAAGGTGTAACCGATGATCTTAGGGTTATGTATAGACTTCTCTTAAACCTCGTCACTCGCCTACTGATTGCAGCTAGAAGTCCATCTAGAAATCTTTCCCAGGCTGAGCAAAGGGATGGGATGAAGCAACCGTATCAAGTTTCTTGCGTGCATCCCCATGCCAAAAGCACGCCTGTGCGGGGCGGTTCGAAGCCCTCAAGGGACCATCGAAGCTCCTGAACAGAATGGTGAATGTCCGTCCAAGTGGTTCTGGGCGCGAAATTCCAGTCGACAGGGACTTGCCATCTTGGTTAAAATGAAAGAGCTAGAAACACCACGAGGTCTGTCAATTGTTTGGCATCCAGGGGAGCAAGATGGAGCAAGACATGAGCTGCTAATATGGGCAGGTGATGACAGGTGCCTAGCCTAAAGATGTTCTAATTTGTTGCTCGACATGGATCTGATACTTGATCTATCCATGCATTTCTCCAGCGTCAAAGGACACCAAAAGCACCAATCGCCATGGATGTCTTGGACGGCATCCACAACCATTTGCATAACAATTAGGTAGCACAATAGATTAGGATGAAGCACACTAGATTCTACTGGCCTTGCATGGACCCCCTATGGGTCGTACAGGTGTCCTGCATCGGACTCTGAACATCTCAACTCTTCCATTAGCTACTGGTAGCGTCCTTGTTACTACTAGTAAGGCACTTGTTCCTAGTAGCGATGCACTTGTTCCTAGTAGCGAACCTTGCTACAAGTAGCGATGCCAGAAGCTCCTAGTAGCGAACCTTGCTCCTAGTAGTAAGGCCAGGAGCCCCGTTCGTAGCGAACCTTTCCGACCTAGAAAGGGCTCCTGCTGCTTTGTCACCAGCACGCCAAAGCCTCACCTTTCCGACCTGCGCCGACGACATCCCGAGGATGACTCGAGGATACGACGACAGCATGCCTTTCCGAATATCAGCCTGTCTGTTGCTATGAAGGGACTAGTTAAGGAACAATGAATGTCAGGTTCTGTTGTGTTCCTTAACTTATGGCAGTCATCCTGGGCGAGATCCGGGCAAGATCTAGAAAGTAACCCCACGGAAGGGGCACCCAAACCTCTTCATATATCCTCTTTGCAGGTGTAAGTGTAAGGGACCTCAACATGCCAAACACAAAGGGCAAGATTTCTCAAAAACGTCAAAGTGTTCAACCAACCAACTTTGCCTGTGTTGCCCAAAAAGGACGACTTTCCACAGACCCTTCCCCTCAAGGCAGGGAATACCTCAATGCGTTTTACAGAGACCGCACGGCGCGCGAGGGAGCAAGGGAAAGTCATGTGAAGTTGCAGGCATCGCTACTAGGTTGGAGCCGGGCCACAACTTGGGTCATCCATTCAAACCACAAATCGTCTGCTCGACCCGTTGTTCGAGTTCAAACGAGAGAAAAAAACGGTACCTCCACCCGATGGCCTCCACCCTAAGAGCAATGGCCTCCAACCTAGTAGCTTCTAGCTACTAGTAGCTTCTTGCTCCTAGTAGTAAGGCCAGGAGCTACTAGTAGCGTCCTTGCTCCGAACGTAGCGATGCCCTTTGCTACTAGTAGCTTCTTGTTACTGTTGTACCCAACCAAGACGGGAAATAGATGGAAATAGACCGTGGCCTGGTCGCCTGTGAGAAATTCCAGGCTGTCTGTTGACCAGGCCTAGGAGCATGGTGGCATGTTCATCTGCCGGCGCCGCGCAACGAAGTGGCTTGGATTTCGTCAACACCGCGCAACTCAATAAGGATCCATTGAAACCCTGATTGACCTGGCCATGAGAGAGTTTCTTTTTGAAGTTGTCGGATGGAACCGTGAAGAAATCCATCAAATGGATCGAGGGAAGTGACAGGTACAGTTCCACATCCCTGTGTTGGACAAAAGCCTGATTTTTTAGATCTGTATATCCTCACTTTGACTCCAACAGCACCCACCCGAACCGTTAGAGGAACACCGTCTTCCAATGCATTTGTGGAATTGTGGAAGGATAGGTGCCGGAACCTCTCTAATCTTGTGATGTGTCACTAACATGTGGAGGCCATCGCTAGTAGGTTGGAGGCCAATGCTCTAAGGGATGGAGGCCATCGCTCTAAGGGATGGAGGCCATCGCTAACATGTTTGATAACTAATCTCGGGTTGTGTCACTAACATGTTTGATCGTGGTTCCCAGAACACGCGTCAAACATCGGAAGGCCTGTAACTCGGCCAATGCCAACACCCAACCAGAGGCCGAATGGTGTCGCACTGCTTATTCACCAAGTATCATTTAGCTGATGGCATAGGATGGGATTCCCATATGTTAAGTGAACTAATAATGACTTCGATGACTCCCAACAACCCACTGCAAAATCGTTGCGATGCTCAGCTTCGCATCTGTTCCGCCCCCCCAAGTGACGGTTCCCCAATGCTCCAAGTGTCCACAGCCCAAATCTCATGATGATGGCCTCAGCCGTCCAATTCGGTTTGCGGTTCGGAACCGTGCACCTAGGACATCGGACCGCCCCTAAACATGGTCTTTTTTGGGTCGGTGTCGGGTGACCCAGCACTGAGGCGATAGCCTCATTGACTCATTGAGTCCTCATCCGAACATGACCGTCTCGATCTCTGGTGAACCAAGGGACCTACCGATCGACCGCTTTCAGCTGGCTCTGCAGCCGGCAGCCAAGCGGCCATGCAGCGTGGCTTCCAGGGTCCAACCGCCCTCAATGGACCTCAGTGACCAAGGAAGAACTAATAGCAATGGCCTCCAACCTACTAGCGATGCACTTGTTACTAGTAGCTTCTTGTTCCTACTAGTCAGGCACTTATTACTAGTAGCGATGCACTTGTTACTACTAGCACTGGCCTCCAACCTAATAGCGATGTTAATGGACCTTACTGAAGGTGACCCAGTAAGGACGGTGGGTCTGTGACGGGTTTTCCCAGGGTTTGTTCTTTTGCTGATGTTGTTCATATATGCATCGAACAAGGAAAAACATCCAATATTGTTTGATGTTCTTCTTTGCAACATGGGGTTCCTAGGCAGTATTCCAAAAAGGCTCTTGAGACTCTTGCCAGTTTATGTGCTATTTTGCAGTCTACATCCAGTCCTGTCCCAGTCTTGTGGCTCTGGTACATAATGGGGGTCGCACAAAACAACTGTTCCTTCCGCCTACCCCGGAAAATCTCCGCAATGCACAAACGTATCGATACGCAGCGGGTTGAGATGCGCATGTTAAGGATTGTAGATCATCCAAATTGTTGCCCCAGCCCCTTCCTGAGACTCCTGCGGATCCCTCAACCAAATCCTGGCAGATCCATCTTTGCTGCCGGTGAGAATCTGGCAGCGAGGGATGAGGAGGATTTCTTGGACAGCAGGGCCCCCTCCTCGCCCAGGGTCTGGAACGTTCACATCGCTTTCAGGGGTCAATGTAGGCTTGGAGAGTCTGAATTTGAGAGCCACTGTTGGTATCTGTGTTCTCTTCTTGAATCATTCGAGTAGGCTGTCTCAAGCCACGCACCTAGGTCATGGGATTGAACACAGCTCTGCCTCTGGATTTCAAGTTTGATAAAGGGACGGCGCTGGCCATTGGTCGGTTCTGCATGACAAATAAGTCCTTGTCCCCTACCCTTGTTACATTCAACCGACAAACAGAATGTGGTTTTCCTGGAAACTGTTGCCTTGGTCTCATGGGAAATCCAAGCAAGCCGTCAACAGCCATTCACCAAGCAACAAACATAAACAACTCAAGCAAATGAAATTTACTAGGAGCAAGGACGCTACTAGGGGTTCCTGGCCTAGGAGCAAAGGGCATCGCTACTAGGAGCAAGGACGCGGCTAAAGTGACGGCCAAGAATGACTTCCTTGACACCACGCTGCTCCCACTGGGTCTTCGCGCCCGATGGCCGTCCGGAGACCATGCCGCCACCCAAATGGGTGACCAGCGGGTAATCCAATCTGAATTGTGCGATCGAAACCGGTCCGACTGGACGTTTTTGGGCGACCGGGAGAGGAACAGTCCGAAGAGGATCAGGAAAACTGTTTATCCTTCAAGTCTCACGGGAATCCGCCTGTCGGTCTTTCTTTTTGCTGGGCCCTTCTGGCAACGACGAATCTGCAGTTCTTGTTGATCTCAGATGGAAACTACCTACATCTACCTGCTTACATAACTTCATATGATTTGCTTGGGCAGGTTCTTCATGTTTCTTCCTTTCTCTCGTTCCACATCTTCAGAGTTTCCGGGACCCACACCCATGTTGGCGTCTGGATGCAGCGTGTCCAAGCGTGCAGGAGAGTACCACGGCAAAGCGGTGTTGCTCCTGGAAGGGTGGACGGTTAACAGAAACCTTCCCAAATGATCCATGTGGTGGTGAATATCGCCTACATTCTGTGGATTTTTTTTGTGGTGAATGTAGGTCACAAATCCTTACATGGACCGTTTGGGCTTGGCTTTGGGAGACGCTTTTCTGGGAAAACTGGAGCTTGTGAGGCTTCCTGGCTTCCTGATCCATCCTGATCCTGCTTCTCTGCCGTGGTTGAGGACTGGTCATCTGAGAATCTGATGTACAACAGCTACACTTCTCGGTACTAGTAGCGATGCCCTTGTTACTAGTAGCCTTCAGCTACTGGTAGGAATGCCAGGAGCTACTAGTACCGTCCTTGCTCCGAACGTAGCGATGCACTTGTTACTTCTCGTTTCTTCAATCACCAAGTCTCGGCCGAGTTTTTTCCGGTGAAAGCACCTCGCGACCGACCGCCCCGGCAACTGCAGCGCTGCTGCCCAAGGTACATGTTTGGCATCAGCTTCGGTCCATTCGCAGCAGAGAGGACGCCCTGAGTAGCTCAGTTTGGGCTCATCTGGGGCTGGTAGGTATTTTATGATGTTGATCTAGCGTCCCGCGACGTTTTCTTTTTCGAAGAAATGCAACGAAGCATGGCGGCTGCAGAGTTTTAGTCTGCAGTAATTTTGGGCACAAGCCTGAATGAGACCTATTAGACCTATTTTAGGTCGAGTCGAAACTAGTCGTAGAGCAGCCCATACTTAACGGCTTGAGAAGTGCCAAAAGAGCGGTGTTTCGTTTCCGTCAACATCTCATCCTCCCATCCAAGTAAGGAATAGAGGTAAAACCCCTCTCAGGAGTCGCTGTACCGCTGTACCGCTGGAGGTAGACCCGGTCTGGTCTCAAAATGCGGTACAAATCCTTTTCCCTACAATAGAAACCGCATGGTTGTCACCATGGTTGTCACACTAGAAACATGTTGTGGAACTTGTTCTTTGCATGATCAGTGATGAGAGATCAGCACAGCATTGCGCGACACAGAGATGGGTCCAGCTTATGAGCCGTGGCCTCCAATTCCCAGCTGCTGTTGAAGGGCCGCCTCACTCAATGTGATGCAGGATGAGAATCTTAGAGGAAGTAGGACAGCTTTCTGTGACTCTGACAAAAACAATGCTCATGATTGCTTGTGTGGTTTGGGATCAATTGTTCCAGGTGGTACCGCAATAATTACACTTCCATGAACTAAACGTATTGGCAACATTTGGCAATCATTACCATCAACCGCAATCCTGCCGAGCTCTTACCAATCAAGGGGTTTAGACTCGGAGCAATGAACGTCACCCACCAAATGAAACAACCTGTCTCAAACCCTCCCACGCAATCACGGTGTTCAAAAGACAGTGAGACAGTAGTCTTTAATTGACATCAGGACCTGGCTGGCTATCAAAGAATATCACACATGCACATGATCATGCCTTGTTACTAGTAGCTTCTAGCTACTAGTAGCGATGCACTTGTCAACTTGTTACTAAATGCCTCCAACTTTTTTCCCTGATTCCTTCAGCTCTCTGGGGTGAGCGCCAGATGCTCGCACCCTGCGGGCTGCTGGTTAGAACCTTGAGAGCGTGACCTCTTTGGTTGCCACTTTCCCTTCGTTTGGCACAAACAAGATCCACATTCTTTTAACAGGTCCTGCAGTCAAAAAAGGTCATATCCCTCTGGTGTTCCTTGCAGGATCACCAATTAGCACAGATGATCGTACAAGATGATTCAGAACGTTCATGATATAAGGCCTACCCGGCTTTTGTCATCAAAGGGGGTTTTCCCACAACCAACAGCTTCACCCAACAACCAGTCCAGGAAACTCGCTGCCCATCAGGCGACCAGGCTACAGCTCGCACTGCCTGCAAAGGCGAGCTGTGTGTGTGTTCGGTCCGAGATATGGTCCGCAGGTGGAAAAAGCACTGAGATCTTGCTGAGATCTTCCTGTACATCGACATTCGATGTGGACATCTGATGAGCTGCACCAAACGATTCTGAAGACAGCTGACCCTGATGACATCACCCCAGAAATGGAGTGCATCCTTCGATCGTGTTGGATCCCTTTTTCTCCGCAGGAGGGCCATCGTCACCCTTGAGGCTCAACCGTCAAATCTGACGCGTGGCTCAGGACAAAAGGTTAGTATACAAACAGCGAAGAAAGTCCTTATCGATACCAGATGAGAGGAGAATGTCAGACCTTTGCAATCCCCTTGGCTTGCAAATACGGTCCACAAAACTTTATGATCCACGATGCTTGTGATTGTCGTGGACATTAAGTTCAAATTCATGGTGTCTTGACTAGACTAACCTTAGACCTTGAGGAAGGACGCAAAGAATCATCAGTTTTTGACACAAATGGATGTTTTGGTTTGCCCTAACCCC